>JAIUJO010000951.1:155000-207500 GCA_023846275.1 Vanilla planifolia
CTTCTTCTTCCTTCTTCTCCTTCCTTCTTCTTTCTTCTTCTTATTCTTTCTTCTTCTTTTTCTTCTTATTTTACTTCTTATTTTTCTTCTTCTTCTTCCATCGTTTTTTGTTAGTACTTTCTTCTTTATTCTTCTTCTTTTCCTTCCTTCTTCTTCTATCTTCTTCTTTCTTCTTTCTTCTTTCTTCCTTCTTCTTCTTCTACCTTCTCCTTTCTTCTTTCTTCTTCTTCTTTCTTCTGACATTTTCCTTTTTCATTCTTCTTCTTCTTCTCTTTCTTTTTCTTTTTCTTCTTCTTTTTTTACTTCTGCCTCTCTACTTCTTCTTCTTCTTCTTTATTCTTCTTTTTCTTCTTCTCTTCTTCTTATTCTTTCTTCCTCTACTTCTTCCTCTTCTTCTTTCTTCTTCTACTTCTTCCTCTTCTTCTTTCTTCTTGTTCTTCTTTCTTCTTCTTTCTTCTTAATCTTCTTTCTTCTTATCCTTCTTCTTCTATTACTTTTTCTTCTTCATTCTTCTTCTTCTCCCTTCTTTCTTCTTTCTTCTTATTCTTCTTCTTCTTTCTTCTTATTCCTCTTCTTCTTTCCTCTTCTTCTTCTTCTTCTTCTTCTTCTTTCCTCTTCTTCCTCTTTCTTCTACTTCTTTCTTCTTCTTCTGCTTTGTTCTTCTTCTTTTTCTTCTAATTCTTCTACTTTTTCTTTTTCTAATTTCTACTTCTTCTTCTTCTTATTCGTCCTTCTTCTTCTTCTTCTTCTTCATCTCCTTTCTTCTTCTTCTTCTTTCTGCTCTTTCTTTCTTCTTCTTCTTTCTTCTCCTTCTTCTTCTTCTTCTTTCTACTTCTTTTTTGTTCTTCTTCTTCTTCCTTTTCCTTGTTCTCCTTCTTCATTCGTGATCTTCTTCTTGTTCGTATTTCTTCCTCTTCTTCTTCTTTATCTTTCTTCTTTTTCTTCTTTCTTCTCCTTCCTCCTTTCTTTTTCCTCTTCTTCTTCTTTATTCTTCTTCTTCTTCCTTCTTTATTCTTCTTCTTTTTCATTGTTCCTCTTTCTTGTTTTTCTTCTTTCTGCTTCTTTTTTCTTCTTCTTCTTCATTCTTCTTCATTCTTCTTCTTCTTCTTCTTCTTCCTCTCCTTCTTATCTTCCTCTTCTTATTTTTTCTTCTTTATTCTTCTTTTTCTTCTTCAATTTCTTTCTTCTTCTTCAACTTTCTTCTTCTACTTCTTCATATTCTTCTTCTTTCTTCTTATTCCTTCTTCCTATTCTTGTTTCTTCTTTTTCTTCTTTCTTCTTATTCCTCTTCTCCTGTCTTCTTGTTTTTCTTTTTCTTCTTTGTTCTTCATCATCCTTTTTATTCTTTCTTCTTCATCTTTCTTCTTCTTCTTCTTTCTTCTTCTTCTTCTTCTCCTTCTTCTTCTTCTTCTTCTTCTCCTTCTTCTTCTTCTTCTTTTTCTTCTTTATTCTGCTTCTTTGTTCTTATTTTTTCTTCTCCTCTCTTCTTTGTTCTTCTTCTTCCATCTTCCTTCTTATATCTATTTCTTCTTTCTTCTTCTTCTTCTTTTTCTTCTTCTTCTTCTTCTTCTTCTTCTTCTTTCTTCTTTTTCTTCTACTTTCATCTTTTTCTTTCTCGTTCTCCTTCTGTCTTCTTCCTTTTCTTTCTATTTTTATTCTTTTTTCTTCTTTTTCTTCTTCTTTCTTCTCTTCTTCTTCTTGTTCATCTTCTTCTGCTTCTTTCTTCCTCATCTTCTTGCTTCTTCGTTATTTGTCTTCTTTTTTTCTTCTTCTTTCTTCTCCTTCTTTGTTCTTCTTCTTCTTCATCTTCTTTCTCCTTCTTCTCTCTTCTTCATCTTTTTCTTTTTACTTTTTTTCTTCTTCATTTTTTTCTTCTTTCATTTTCTTCTTCTTCCCCTTCTCCTATTTCTTCTTCTTCTTCTTCTTTCTTCTTTTTCTACTTCTTCTTTTTTCATCTTCTTTTTTTCTTCGATTTTATTCTTTTGCTTCTTTTTATTCTTCTTCTTTCCTCTACTTCTCCTTTCTTCTTCTTCCTTCTTATTCTTTCTTCTTCATTATTCTTCTTCTTCTTCTTTCTTCTTCTTTCTTCTTCTTCTTCTTTTGACTTCTTTCTTCTTCTACTTCTTCTTCTTTATTCTTCTTCTTTATTCTTCTTCTTCCTTCTTTGTTCCTCTTATTTCTTCTCCTTTCTTTGTTGTTCTTCTTCCTTCTTTCTTTTATCTATTTTTTCTTTCTTCTTCTTCTTCTTTCTTTCTCTTCTTATTCTTCTTCTTATTTACTTCTTCTTCTTCTTCTTTCTTCTTGTCGTTCTTCTTCTTGTTCTTTCTTCTTCTTCTTCGTTCTTCTACAACTTTTTTCTTAATCTTCTTTCTTCTTATCCCTCTTCTTCTTCTTCTTCATTTATTTTCTTGTCTTTTCTTTTTCAACTTTCTTCTTCTTGTTCTTTTTCTTTCCTTTTCTTCTTCTTCTTTTTTCTTCTTCATTCTTCTTCTTTCTTCTTCGTCTTTCTTCTACCACTTATTTTATCTTCTTTTTTCTTCTTCTATTTTATTCTTCTCCTTCTTCTTCTTTTTCTTCTTCCTTTTTCTTCTTCTTTCTTCTTTTTCTTCAACTTTCTTCATCTTTTTCTTTCTTCTTATTCTTCTTTCTTCTTCTTTCCTTTCCTTCTTCTTCTTCTTCTTCCATCTTCTTCTTCTTCTTCTTCTTCTTCTTCGTCTTTCTTATTTTTCTTCTTTTTCTTATTCGTTCTTCTTCTTTCTTCACCTTTCTTCTTCTTTCTTCTTCTTCTTTCTTCTTCTTCTTTGTCCTTCTTCATCTTTGTTCTTCTACTTCTTTCTTTCTTTCTTCTCTTCTTCTTCTTTTTCTTTTTTTTCTTATTCTTTATTATTCTTCTTCATCTTTCTCATTCTTCTTTTTCTTCTTTCTTCTTTTTCCTTTGTCTTTCTCCTACTTCCTTCTTCTTCTTCGTCTCCTTCTGTATTCTTTTTCTTCTTCCTTTTTTTTCTTTCTTCTTTTCCTTCTTTCTTCTTATTCTTCTTTCTTCTTCTTCTGCTTTCTTCCACTTTTTCTTTCTTCTTCTTTCTCCTTATTTTTTCTTCTTTCTTCTCCTTCTTCTTTCATCTTCTTCTTAGATCTTCCTCTTCGTTCTTCTACTTTCCTTTTCAACATCTTCTTTTTTTCTTCTTTTTCTTATTTTTCTTCTTCTTCCTCTTCTTTTTCTTGTTTCTTCTTCTTCTTCTTCTTCTTTTACTTGTTCTTCTTTCTTCCTTTTCTTCTTCTTCTTCTTCTACTTCTTGGACTTTCTTCTTCTACTTCATCTTATTCTTCTTCTTTCTTCTACTTCATCTTTCTTCTTCTTCCTTCTTCTCCTTCTTTCTTCTTTTTCTTCTCTCTTCTTCTTTTTCTTCATCTTTCTTCTTCTTTTTTCTTCTTCTTCTTTGTTCTTGTTGTTGCTGTTGTTCTTCTTCTTCTACTTTCCTCTTCTTCTTCTCCTTCCCTCTTCTTCTTCTTCTTCTCATTTTTTTTCTTCTTCTTTCTCGAATTTCTTTTTACTTCTTCTTCTTTCTTCTTCTCATTCTTTCTTCTTCTAATTCTTTCATCTTCTTCTACTTCTTCTTCTTCTTCTTCCTCTTCTTTTTCTTTGTTATTCTTCTTCTTCTTCCTTCTTCTATCTTCTCCTTTCTTCTTTCTACTTTCTTCTTGTTCTTTCTACTCCTTTCTTCTTTCTTCTTCTTCTTTCTTCTTCTTTCTTCTTTCTTCTTTATTTTTCTTCATTCTTCTTCTTCTTCCTCCTCCTCTTTTGTCTTTTTCTTCTTCTTCTTCTTCTTCTTCTTCTTCTTCATCTTCTTCTTTGTTCTTCTACTTCTTCTTCTTCTTTTTCTTCCTCTTCTTCTTCTTCTTTCTTCTTCTCCTTCTTCTTCTTATTCATTCTTCTTGTTGTTTCTTCTTCTTTCTTGATAATCTTCTTTCTTCTTATCCTTCTTCTTCTTCTTCTTCTTCTTTTTCTTCTTCATTCTTCTTCATCTTCTCTCCTCTTTCTTCTTTCTTCTTCTTCATATTCTTCATCTTCTTTCTTCCTCATCTTTTTTCTTCTTCTTCATCTTCTTCATACCTTTTCATCTTCTTCTTCTTTCTTCTTGATTTCTTCATATTTTTCTACTTTTTTATTCTTTTTTGTCTTTCTACTTCTTCTTCTTCCTTCTTCTTCTTCAACTTCTTTCTTCTTTCTTCTTCTTCTTTCTTCTTCATCTTTCCTCATCTTCTTCTTTCATCTCCTTCGTCTTCTTCATTCTTCTCCTTCTTCTTTCTTCTTCTTCTATTTTGTTCTTCTTCTTCTTCATTCTTCTTCTTCTTCTTCTTCTTCCTTGTTCATCTTCTTGTTGCTCTTCTTTCTTCTAACTTCTTTCTTCTTCTTCTTCTTCTTCTTCTTCTTCTTCTTTCTACTTCTTCTTCTTTCTTTTTCTTCTTCTTCTTCTTCTTCTTCTTCTTCTTCTCCTTTCTTTTTTTTCTTTCTTCTTTCCTCTTTTTATTCTTGTACTTCTTTTTTCTTCTTCTTCTTCTTTCTTTTTCTTTCGCCTTCTTCTTTCTTCTTCTTCTTTCATTTTCTTAAATCTGGTCGTTCTTCTTCTTCTTTCGTCATTTTCTTCTTCTTCTTGTTTGTTCTTCTTCTTTCTTCTTCTTCTTTCTTCTTCTTCTTTCTTGTTTTTCTTTGTCTTTCCTCTTTCTTCTTCTTCTTCTTCTTCTTCTTTCTTTCTTTCTTCTCTTCTTGTTCTTCGTCTTTCTTTTTCTTCTTTGTTCTTTTTCTTCTTTCTCTTCTTCCTCCTACTTCTTTTTCCTATTTCTTTCTTCTTCTTCCTTTTTCTTCTTCTTCTCTTCTTCCTCCTCTTTTTTCCTCATCTTCTTCTTTTTCTTGTTCTTCGTCTGCTTCCTCTCCCTTTCTTTAAGTTCCTCCTTTTTCTTTCGTCTTTTTTTTCTTTCTTCTTCTTCTTCTTTCTTCCTCTTCTTCTTTCTTCTTCTTTCTTCTTTTTTCTTCTTCTTTCTTCTTCTTCTTCTTCTTCTTCTTATATCTTCTTCCTCTTCTTTCTTCTTCTTTCCTTTTATTCCTCTTCTATTTCTTTCTTCTTCTTCTTCTTCTTCTTCTTCTTCTTCTTCTTCTTTATCTTCTTTTTCTTGTTTTCCTTCTTCCTCCCTTATCTTCATCTTCTTTCTTCTTCTTCTTTCTTCTTTTTCTTTCTTCTTCTTCTTCTTTCTTCTTATTCTTTCCTCTTCTTCTACTTTCTTGTACTTCTTCTTTTATCTTCTTCTTTCTTCTTCTTCTTCTTTCTTCTTCTCCATCTTTTTCTTCTTCTTTATTCTTCTTCTTCTTCTTCTTCCTTCTTCATCTTCTTCTTCTTCTTATTTCTTCTTCTTCTTTTCCTTTCTTTTTCTTCTTCTTTCTTCTTCTTCATCCATCTTCTTTTTCTTTCTTCTTTTTCTTCTTTCCTCTTCTTCTTCCTCTTCTTCGGCTTCTTCATCTTCTCTATTCTTCTTCTACTTCTTTCTTCATCTTCTTCTTCTTCTTTTCTTCTTCTTCTTCTTCTTCTTCTTTCTACTTCTTCATCTTCTTCTTCATCTTCTTTCTTCTACTTCTTCTTCTTCCTTCTTCTTCTTCTTCTTTCTTTTATTTCTTGCTTCTTATTTCTTCTTATTTCTTCTTTCTCTTCCTCTACTTCTTCTTTCTTCTACTTTCTTCTCTTCTTTCTTCTTCTTCTTCTACTTTCTTTTTCTTCTTTCGTCTTCTTCTTCTACTTTCTTTTCCTTCTTTCGTCTTCTTCTTACCTCTCTCATTCTTCTTCTTTTTCTTCTTGTTGTTCTTTTTCTTCTTCTTCTTCTTCTTCTTCTTGTTTTTCTTCTTTTTCTTTCTATTTCTTCTTTTCCCTTCTTTTTCTTTCTTCTTCTTCTTCTTTTACTTTCTCTCTTTGATTCTTCTCTTATTGTTCTTCTTCTTTCTTTCTCTTCTTCTTCTTATTATTCTTTCTTCTTCTTCTTCATCTTTTTCTTTCTTCATTTTCTTCATTCTTCCACTTCTTCCTCCTACTTCTTTCTCCTACTTCTTTCTTCCTTTTTCTTCTTCTTCTTCTTCTTCTTCTTCTTCTTCTTCTTTTTTCTTCATCTTCTTCTTCTTCGTTATTTTTTATCTTCTTTCTTCTTTTTCTTTCTTCTTTTTCTTCTTTCTTCTTGGTCTTCTTTCTTATTCTTCTACTTCTTCTTCTTCTTCCTTCTACTTCTTCTACTTCTTCTTCTTCATCTTTCTTCTTCTCCTCCTTCTCTTTCCTCTTCTTTCTCTTTCTTCTTCTTCTTCCTTCTTCATCTTTCTTCTTCATCTTCTTCTTCTGCTTTCTTCTTCGTCTTCTTCCCCTTCTTCTTCTTCTTCTCCATCTTCTTCTTCTTTCTTCTTCTTGTTTCCTCTTCTTTCTTCTTAATCTTCTTTCTTCTTATCCTTCTTCTTCTTCTTTTTCTTCTTAATCTTCTTTGTTCTTATCCTTCTTCTTCTTCTTTTTCTTCTTCATTCTTCTTCTCTACTCTTTCTTCTTTTTCTTATTCTTCATCTTCTTCCTGTTCTTCTTTCTTCTTCTTCTTCATTATTCTTTATCTTTCTTCTCCTTTTTCTTTCTTCTTCATCTTTTTCGTCTTCTATTTCTTCTTTTCTTCTTGTTCTTCTATCTGCTTCTTCTTCTTCCTTCTTCTTCCTCTTCTTGTTCATCTTCTTTCTTCTTCTTTTTTCTTCTTTTCTTTCTTCTTCTTCATCTTTCTTCTTCTTCTTTCCTTATCTTCTTCTTTCTTCTCCTTCTTCGTCTTCTTTCTTCTTCTTTTTCTTTGTTGTTGTTCTTCTTCTTCTTCTTTCATCTTCTTCTTCTTCCTTCTTCATCTTCTTGTTTTTCTTTAATCTTTTTCTTCTTCTTCTCTTTCTTTCTTCATTTTCTTCTTTCTACTTCTTCTTCCTTTCTTTTTTTTTCTTCTTCTTCCTTCTTCTTTCTTCTTCTTCTTCTACTTCTTTTCCCTTGTTCCTGTTTCTTCTTTTTTTTGCTTTCTTCTTCTTCATTCTTCTTCTTCTTCTACCTCTTCTTCTTCTTCTTCCTCTTCTTTCTTCTTCTTTCCTCTTCTTCTTCTTCTTCTTTTTCTTTCTTCTTCTTCTCCTTCTTCTCCTTCTTCTTCTTCTACTTCGTCTTGTTCTTCTTTCCACTTTTTTCTTCTTCTTTCTTCTTTTTCTTCTTCTTCTTCTTCTACAACTTTCTTCTTCTACCTCATCTTTCTTCTTATTTCTTCTACTTCTTTCTTCTACTTCTCTCTTCTTCTTCCTTCTTCCTCTTCTTCTTTCTTCTTTTTCTTCCTTCTTTTTCTTCTTCTTCTTCTTTCTTCTTCTTTTTCTTTATCTTCTTCCTCTGCCTCCTCTGTCTTCTTCATCTTCTTCTTTCTTCTTCCTCTTCTTCTTGTCTTTTTTTTTTCTTCTTGTTCTTGTTCTTCTTTCTTCTTCTTCTTTTTTCTTTCTTTGTTTCTCCTTCTTTCTTCTTCTTTCTACTTGTTTTTTATTCTTCTTTCTACTTCTTCTTTCTCTTTCTTCTTCAATACTTCTTTTTCTTTTTTATTCTTTTGCTTCTTACCTCTTCTTCTAACTTCTTCTTTGTTCTTTCTTCGTTTTTGTTGCTCATTCTTCTCCTTTCTTCTTTCTTCTTCTTCTTTCTTCTTCTTTCTTCTTTCTTTTTCTTCTTCTTTCTTCATCTTTCTTATTTCTTTTTCTTTTATCTTTCTCTTCTACTTCTTCTTCTTCATTCTTTTCTTCTTCTTCTTCTTCTTCTTCTTCTTCTTCTTCTTCTACTTCTTCTTTCTTATTATTCTTCTTCCTCTTCTACTTCTTTCTTCTTTTGTTTCTAGTTTTTCTTCTTCCTTTTCCTCCTTCTTCTTCTTCTTCTTCTTTTTCTTTCTTCTTCTTTTTCATTCTTCTTTTTCTTTCTGCTTCTTCTACTTTCTTTTACTTCTTCTTTCATCACTTTCTTTTTCTTCTTCTTCTCTTTCTACTTCTTCTTTTCCTTTCTTTTTTTCTTTGATATTCTTCTTCATCCTTCTTCTTCTTTCTTCTTTTTCTTCTTTTCACTTCTTCTTCCAATTCTTCTACTTTTTTATTCTTCTTTATTCTTCTTCTACTTCCATCTTTTTTCTTCTTTTTGTTCTTTTTATTCTTTTCTTCTATCTTCTTCTTCTTCTTCTTCTTGTTCTTTCTCGTTTAATTTATTTCTTCTTTTTTTTCTTCTTTTTTCTTCTTTATCTACTTTCTTCTACTTCTTTCTTCTTCTTCTTTCTTCTCTTACTTCTCTCTTCTTCTTCTTCTTGATATTCTACTTCTTCTTCTTCTTCTTCTTCTATCTTCTTCTTCTTCTTCTTCTTTCTTCTTCTTTCTTCTTCTCATTCTTCTTTTTCTTCTTCGACTTCTTTTTTCTTCTTCTTCTTCCCTCTTTTAATTTCTTCTTCTTTCTTCATCTTCTTTCATTTTCTTATATCTGTTCGTTCTTCTTCTTCCTCTTCTTCTTCCATCTTCTTCTTCTTCTTCTTATTCGTTCTTCTTCTTCGTTCTTGTTCTTATTTGTCTTTCTTCTTTCTTCTTCTTCTTCTTCTTCTTCTTCTTTCTCTTCTTGTTCTTCGTCTTTCTTTTTCTTCTTTCTTCTTTTTCTTCTTTCTCTTCTTCCTCCTCCTACTTCTTTTTCCTACTACTTTCTTCTTCTTCATTTTTTTCTCTTCTTCTTTTTCTTCTTCTTCTTCTTCTTCTTCTTCTTCTTCTTCCTCTCCCTTATTCTTTAACTTCCTCCCTTTTCTTTCGTCTTTTTTTTCTTCTTCTTTCTTCCTCTTCTTCTTCTTCCCCTTCTCTTACTTCTTCTACCTCTTCTACCTCTTCTCCTTCTTCCTCTTTCTTCCTTTTCTTTTCTCTTCTTCTTTCTACTTCTTTCTTCTTCTTCTATCTTCTATCTTCTTTCACTTCTTTCTTCTGCTTTCTTTTTCTTCTTCTTCATCATTCTTCTTTCTTCTTCTTCGTCATTCTTCTTTCTTCTTCTTCTTCTTCTTCTTCTTCTTCTTCTACTTCTTCTTCTTTCTACTTTCTTTTTGTTCTTCATCTTCCTCTTCTTCTTTCTTCTTCCTTTTTCTTCTTTTTCTTTTTCTTTTTCTTATTCTTCTTCTCCTACTTTTTTCTTCTTCTTCTTCTTCTTCCTCTTCTTCTTCTTTTTCATCTTTATTCTTCTTCCTCTTCTTCTTCTTCTTTCTTCTTCATCTTCTTTCTTCTTCTTCTTTCTTCTTAATCTTCTATCTTCTTATCCATGTTCTTCTTCTTCTTCTTCTTCTTCCTCTTCATTCTTCTACTTTCTCTTTCCTCTTTCTTCTTTCTTCTTCTTCTTCTTCTTTTTTCTCACCTTCTTTCTTCTTCATCTTCTTCTACTTCCTTCTTCATTTTCTTCTTCTTCTATTTTTTTGTTCTTTATTCTTTATCATCTTTCTTCACATTCTTCTTTCTTCTTCTTCTTCTTCTTCTTCTATTTCTTCTCTTCTTCGCTTTCTTCTTTCTACTTCTTCTGCTTCTTTCTTTGTTTTCTTCTGCTTTCTTTTTTCTTTTTTTCTTTCTCTTCTTTCATCTTCTTCTTCTTTCCTCTTCTTCTTCTTTCTTTCTTCTTCTGCTTTCTTTCTTCTTCTGCTTCTTTCTTCTTCTTCCACTTCTTCTTTTTCTTGTTTCTTCTTCTTCTAGTTCTTCTTCTTCTTCTTCTTCTTAATCATTCTTCTTCTTCTTCTTAATCCTTCTTCTTCTTCTTCTTCCTCTTCTTCTTTTTTCTTCTTTTCTTCTTCTTCTTCTTCAGCTTTCTTCTTCTTCGTCTTCTTATTCTTCTTGCTTATTCTACTTTTTCTTTCTTCTTCTTCCTTCTTCTTCTTCCATCTTCTTCTTCTTCTTCCTTCTTCTTCTTCCTTCTTCTTCTTCTTCTTTCTTCTTCTTCTTCTTCTTTCTTCTTCTTCTTTCCTCTTCTTTCTTCTTCTTTCTTCTTCTTCTTCTTCTTCTTCTTCTTCTTCTTCTTTCTTCTTCTTCTTCTTTCCTCTTCTTCTTCTATCCTCTTCTTCTTTCCTCTTCTTCTGCTTTCTTCTTCTTCATTTTCTTCTTCTTCCTTCTTCTTCTTCTTCTTCTCCTTCTTTTTCTTTCTTCATCTTCCTCTTTCTTCCTGTTATTTCTTCTTCTTATGTTTCTTCTTCTTCTTCTTTTTCTTCTTCTTCTTTTTTATTCTTCTTCTTCTGCCTTCTTTTTTCTTCTTTTTCTTCTTTATTCTCCTTTTTGCTTCTTTCTTTTTCTTTTCTCTTATTCTTCTTCTTCTTTCTTCTTGCTCTTCTTTCTTCTTATTTCATCTTTGTCTTCTTTCTTCTTCTTTTCTTGTTCTTCTTTCTTCTTGTCCATCTTTTTTCTTCTTCTTCTTCTCCTCATTCTTTTTCTTCCACTTATTCTTCTTCTTCTTCTCTTTTTATTCTTCTTCCTTCTTCTTTTCTCTTCTGCTTTTTTCTTCTTTTTCTTATATCTTCTTCTTCTTTCTTCTTCTTCTTCATCATCTTCTTCTTTTACTTTTTCTTCTTCCTCTTCTTTCTACTTCTGGTTTTCTTCTTCTTCTTCTTTCCTCTTCTTCTTCCTCTTCTTCTTCTTTCTTCTTCTTCTTCTTCGTTCTTTGTTTTCTTTCTTCTTCTTCTTTCTTTATCTTCCTCTTTTTACTTCTTCTTCTTCTTCTTTCTTCTTCTTCTACTTCTTCTTGTTCTTCTTCCTTTTTCATCTTCTTCGTGTTCTTATTTCTTCTTCTTCTTCTATTTTTTCTTTCTTCTTCTTCATCTTTCTTCTTCTTCTTCCATCTTCTTTTTTCTTAGTTTTCTTTCTTTTTTCTTCTTCTTCTTCCTTATTCTTCTTCTTCTTCTTCCTTATTCTTCTTTTTCTTCCATCTTCTTCTTTCTTCTTTTTCATCTTTCTTCTTCTTCTACTACTTTTTCTTCCTCTTCATCCTTCTTCTTCTTCCTCTTTCTACCACTTCTCCTTTCTTCTTATTTTTCTTTCTCGTTTTCCTTCTTTTCCTCTTCTTCATCTTCTGCTCCTTCGACTCTCTTCTTCTTCTTCTTATTCTTCTTCTTTCTTCTACTTCTTCTTTCTTCTTCTTCTTTGTTCTTCGTCTTCTTTCTTCTTCTTTTTTCTTTTTCCTCTTCTTTCTCCTTCTTCTTCTCTTTCTTCTTCTTGTTCTTCTTCCTTCTACTTCTTCTTTCTTCTTGTTCTTGTTCTTCTTTCTTCTTTCACTTTCTTCTACTTCTTTTTTTTCTTTCTTCTTCTTCTTCTTCTTTTTCTTCTTCCTTTTTCTTCTTCTTCTTCTTCTTCTTCTTCCTTTTTCTTCTTCTTCTTCTTCTTTCTTATTCTTCATCATCTTTTTCTTTCTTGCTCTTCTTCAATTTTCTTCCTTCTTCATCTTCTTTCTCCTTCTTCTATCTTCCTCTTCCATTTTTTTCTTCTTCTTTCTTCTTCTTCTTCTTCTTCTTCTTCTTCTTCCTCATCTTTTTTCTTCTTCTTCTTCTTCTTCCTTCGACATCTTCTTCTTGTTCATCTTTCTTCTTCTTCTTCTTCTTTTTCTTTCTTCTTCTTCTTTCTTCTTGTTCTTCCTTCTTTTTTTTCTTCTTCTTTTTACCTGTTCTTCTTTCTTCTTCTACTTCTTATTCTTTTTTCTTCTCCCCCTACCTTGTTCTTCTTTCTTCTTTTTCTTCTATCTTCTTCATGTTCTTCCTCTTCTACTTCTTCTTCCTCTTCTTTCTTCTTCTTTCCACTTATTCTTCTTATTCTTTTTCTTTCTTCTTCTTCTTCTTCTTCATCTTTTTTTACTTGTTTTTTCTTCTTCTTCTTCTTCATCTTCTCATTATACTTTCCTCTTTTTCATCTTTTTCTTTCTTCTTCTTTTTCTTGTTCTTCTTTAACTTCTTTCTTGCACTTCTTCTCTCTTCTTCTTCCTTTTCTTCTGCTGGTTTCTTCTTTTTTTCTCTGGTTCTTTCTTCTTTTTTCTTCTTCTTGTTTCTACTACTTCTTCTTCTTCATCTTTCTTCTTCTTCTTCTTCTTCTTCCATTTCTTCTTCCTTCTTCTTCATCTTCTTCTTTCTTCTTCTTCTTCTTCTATTTCATTCTTCTTCTTCTTTATTCTTCTTCTTCCCTCTTTTTCTTCTTTCTTCTTCTTCTTTCTTCTCTCTTCTTTTTCTTATTATTCTACTTCTTTTTCTTCTTTTTTATTCTTCTTCTTTCTCCCTATTCTTCTATCTTCTTCTTTCATCTTCTTCTTCTTCATTCTTCTTTCTTCTTCATCTTCTCTTCTTTCTTCTTGTTCTTCTTTTTCCTCTTCTTTCTTTCTTTTTCTTCTTCCTTATCTTCTTCTTCTTCTTATTCTTCTTCTTCTTTTTTCTTCTTCTTCTTTTTCTTTTTCTTCTTCTTTATTATTCTTCTTCTTCTTCCTCTTCTTATTCTTCTTCATTCTTTTTCCCCTTCGTCTTCTTCTTTCTTCTTCTTCTTCTTATCCATCTTCTGCTTCTTCTTTTCTTCTTCATTCTTATTTCCCTTTCCTCTTTCTTCTTTCTTCTTCTTCTTCTTCTTCTTCTTCTTCTTCTTCTGCTTCTTCTTTTTCTTCTTCATCTTCTTCTTTCATTCTCATCTCCTATCTTCTTCGTCTTCTTCTATTTTCTTTATCATTTTATTCTTTTTCTTCTATCTTTTCTTCTTCATTCTTCTTCTTCTTTCTTCTTCTTCATAATCATCATCAGCTTCTTCTTCTTCTTCTTTTTGTTCTTCTTCTTCATCTTCTTCTTTCTACTTCTTCTTTCTTCGATTTTTTCTTCTTATTCTTCTTCTTTCCGCTTCTTCTACACACCTCTTTTTCTTTTTTCTACACACCTCTTCTTCTTTCTTCGATTTTTTCTTCTTATTCTTCTTTTTTTCGCTTCTTCTACACACCTCTTTTTCTTTTTTCTACCTCTTCTCTCTTCTCCATCTTTGCTCTTCTTCTTCTTTCTTCTTCTTCTTCTAGTTCTTTCTTCTTCTTCTAACTTCTTATTTCTTCTTCTTTTTCTTCTTCTTCTTCTTCTTCTTCTTCTTCTTCTTCTTCTTCTTCTTTCTTCTTCTTCTTTCTTCTTCTTTACTCTACTTCTTCTTCCCTCTCCTTCTATCTTCTTCTTTTTTCTTTCATCTTTGTTCTCGTTCTTTCTTCTCCTTTCTTATTTCTTCTTCTTTCTTCTTTCTTTTTCTTCTTTCTTCTTCTCCTTCTTCTTTCTTCTTTTTTTTCTTCTTCTTTTACTTCTTCTTATTATTATTATTATTATTCTTCTTCTTGTTCTTCTTCGCCTTCTTCTTCTCCTCCTTTTCCTTCCTTTTCTTCTTCTTTTCTCTTTTTATTCCTCTTCTTCTTCTTCTTCTTCTTCTTCTCCTTCTTCTCCTTCTTCTTCTTCTTTCTCGTTTTCTTCTTATTCTTCCTTTTTATTCTTCTTCTTCTTTCTTCTTCTCGACCTTCTTCTTCTACTTTCTTCTTCTTTCTTCTTCTTCTTTTTCTTCTTTCTTCTAATCTTCTTCTTCTCCTTCTTCTTCTTCTTCTTTCTTCTTCTTCTTCTTCTTCTTCTTCATTGTCCTTCTTCTTCATCTTTCTCTTCTTTTTCTTCTTTTTTCTTCTCCATCTTCTGCTTCTTCTTGCTTCTTCTTTCTTCTTCTTTTTCTTTTTTCATCTTATCCTTCTTCTTCTTCTCCATTCTTCTTCTACTTCTTCCTATGTCATCTTCTTGTTATTCTTATTCTTCTTTTTCTTCTTTCTTCTTCCACTTTTTCTTTTTCTTTCTTCACCTTCTTCCTTCTTCTTTTTCTTTCTTCTTCCTCTTCTTTCTTCTTCTTTTCTATTCTTCTTCTTTCTTCTCCTTCTTCTTCATTGTTCTTCTTCTTTCTTCTTCTTCTTCTTCTTCTTCTTCTTTCTTCTTCTTCTTCTTCTTCCTTCGTCATCTTCTTCTTGGTCTTTTTTCTTCTTCTTTTTCGTTCTTCTTCTTCTTTCTTCTTCTTTCTTCTTCGTTTTCCTTCTTTTTTATCTTCTTTCTTCTTCTTATTTCTTCTTCTTCTTCTTCTTCTTCTTCTTCTTCTTTATTCTTCTTCTCTTTGCATGTTCTTCTTCTTCTTCTTTCTCTTTTATTTTTTCTAGTTTTTCTTTTTCTTCTTCTTCTTGTTCTTCTTTCCTCTTGATCCTCTTCTTTGTCTTTTTCTTAATTGTGCTTCTTCTTCTTATTATTCTTCATCTTTTGTTTCTTATTTATTCTTCTTCTTCTTCTTCTTCTTCTTCTACTTCTTCTTCGTCTTCTTCTTCTTCTTCTTTCGTCTTTCTCTTCATCTTCTTCTCTTTCATCTTCTTCTTCTTTGACTTTCTTCTTCTACTTCTTATTCTTCTCCCTTCTTCTTCTTTCTTCTTTTATTATTTTATTCCTCTTTTTCTTCTTTCTTCTTTTTTCTTCTTTCTTCTTCTTTTTCTTCTTCTTCTTCTTCTTCTTCTTCTTTGTTCTTCTTTTTCTTGCTCTTCTTCCTTCTTCTTCTTCTTTCTCTTCTTCTTCTTTCTTCTTCTTCTCCTTCTTCTTCCTCTTTCTTCTTGTTCTTGTTTCTTCTTCTTCTTCCTTCTTCCTCTTCTTTCTTCTTCTTCTTTTTTTTCTTCTACTTCTTTTTCTTCTTCATTTTCTTCTTTTTCTTCTCCCTTCTTCTATCTTCTTCCTTCTTCTTTCTTCTTTCTTCTTGTCTTTCATATCTTTTATTTTTTCTTTTTCTTCTTTCTTCTTTCTTTTTCTTCTTTCTTTTCCTTCTTCTTCTTCCTCTTCTTTCTTTTTCTTCTTCTTCTACTTTTCTTCTTCTTCTTCTTCTTCTTCTTCTTCTTCTTTTTCTTCTTTATTCTTCTTCTAATACTTCTTCTTCTTCTTTAATCTTCATCTTCTTCTTCCTCTTCTTCTTTCTTCTTCTTCTTTCTTCTTCTTCTTCGTTCTTCTTCTTTCTTCTGAATCTTTTTTCTTCTTATCCTTCTTCTTCTTCTTCATTCTTCATTCTTCTTCTTTCTTTCTTCTTCTTCTTCTTTTTCATCTTCTTGTTCTTCTTCTTCTTCTTCTTCTTTCTTTTTCCTCTTCTTCTCTTTCTTTCTTCACCTTCTTCCTTCTTCTTTTTCCATCTCCATCTTCTTCGTTCTTCTTCTTTCCTCTTCTTCTTCTTTCTTCTCCTTCTTCTCTTTCTTCTTTCTTCTTCTTCTTCTTTCTTCTCCTTCTTCTTTCTTCTTCTTGTTCTTCTTCTTCTTCTTTCTTCTTCTTCTTCTTCTTGTTCTGTCATCATCATCTTCTTATTCTTCTTTCTTCGTCTTTTTCTTTTTCAACTTCTACTACTTCTTCTTCTTCTTATCTTTTTTCTTATTTTCTTCTTCTTCTTTCTTCTTCTTCTTCTTCTTCTTCATCGACTTTCTTGTTTTACTTCTTAATCTTCTTCAGTCCTCTTCTTCTTTCTTCTTTTTCTTCTTCTTTCTTCTTCTTCTTCTTCTTTCTTCTTCTTTTTTCTTTTTCTTTTTTTCTTCTTCTACTTCTTCTTTGTTCTTCTTCTTGTTCTTGTTCTTCTTCCATCTTCTTCTTCTTCTTCTTCTTCTTCTTCTTCTTCCTTCTTCTTCTTCTTCTTCTTTCTTCTTCATTTTTCCTTTTTTTCTTCTGCTTCTACTTCTTTTTCTTCTTCTTTGTTCTTCTTCTTTTTTCTTTTTTTTCTTCTACTTCTTTCTTCTTCTGCTTCTTTCTTCTTCTTCCTTCTTTTTTTTTCTTCTTCTTCTTTCTTCTTCTTCTTCTTTCTTCTTCTTTTATTTCTTCTTGATTATTCTTCTTCATTCTTCCTCTTTGTTCTTTGTCCATTTTCTTTTTCTTCTTCTTCTTTCTTCCTCTTCTACTTCCTCTTCTTCTTCTTCTTCTTTGTTCTTCTTTGTTCTTTTTCTACTTCTTCTTCTTCTTTGTTCTTCTTCTTTATACATCTTCTTTCTTCTTCTTCTTCTTCTTTCTTTCTCTTCTTCTTTCTTCTTCCACTTCTTTCTTCTTTTTCTTCTTTCAACAACATCATATTCTTTACTCTTCTTCTTCTTCATCAACTTCTTCTACTTCTTTCTTCTACTTCTTCTTTTTTCTTCTTCTTCTTCTTCTTCTTCCTCTTCTTCTTCTTCTTCTTCTTCTTCTGTCTTCCACTTCTTCTTTCTTCTTCTTTATACTTCTTCTTTCTTCTACTTCTTTCTTTATCTTGTTCTTTCTTTTTCTTCTTCTTTCTTTTTTTTTCTTCTTTTAACTTTTAATTTTTTCTTTTTCTTCTTCTTTTACTACTTCTATCTTGATCATCATCTTATTCTTCTTCTTCATTATTCTTCGTTTTCTTTTTCATTCTTCTTTCTTCTACTTCTTCTTCCTTCTTCTTTCTTCTTCCATTTCTTTCTTCTTATTTCTTCATCTTTTTCCTTCTTCTTCTTCCTCTTCTTTTCCTTCTTCTTCTTCTTCTTCTTTCTACTTCTTCTTCATATTGTTTACTCTTCTTTTTTCTGATCATATTTTTCTTCTTTCTTCTTCTTCTTCTTTTTCTTCTTCTTCTTCTTCTTCTTCTTCTTCTTCTTTCTTCTTATTTATTATGTTCCATCTTTCTTCATCTTCTTCTTTCTTCTTCCTCTTCTTCCTCCTCTTCTTCTTCTTCTACTTGTTCTTCTTCTTCTTCTTCTCTCTTTCTCTTCTTATTTCCTCTTCTTTCTTATTCCTCTTATTTCCACTTAATTCTTCTTTTGATTTCTTTTTATTCTTTCCTCTTCTTCTTCTTCATTTTGTTCTACTTCTTTCTTCTTCTCTTTCTTCTTCTTCTTCCTCTTCATTTTCTTCTTCTTCTTCTTCCTCTTCTTCTTCTCCTTCTTCTCCTTCTTCTTTCTTCTTCTTTTTTCTTCTTCTTCATTTTTTCATCTTCTTCTTCTTCTTCTTTCTTCTTCTTCTTCTTCTTCTTCTTCTGCTTTGTTCTTCCTATTCTTCTTCTTCTTTTTTCTTCTCCTTCTTTCTTCTTCTTGACTTTTCTCCTTCTTCTTCTTGACTTTTCTCCTTCCTTCTTCTGTCGTCATCTTCTTCTTTCATCTTCTTCTTCTTCTTCCTCTTCTTCTTCTATTTATTCTATATTTTCTTTACTCTTCTTCCTCTTCCCTTTTCTTCTATCTTCTTCTTTCTTCTCCTTTCTTCTTTTTTCATTTTCTTTCTTCTCCTTCTTTCTTTTTCTTCTTTCATCTTCTTCTTCTTCTTCTTCTTTTTCTTTCTTCTTTTTCTTGTTCATCTTCTTCATCTTCTTCTTCTTCTTCTTCTTCTTCTTCTTACGTTTTCTTCTTCTTCTCCTTTTTCTTCATCTTCTTTCTCTTTTTCTTCTTCTTTTTTTCTTCTTCTTTATTCTTCTTCTTCTTCTTTCTTTTTCTCCATCTTCGTCTTCTTCTTTCTTCTTCTTCTTTCTTCTTCTCCTTCTTTCTTTTTCTTCTTTCTTCTTCTTCATCTTCTTCTTCTTCTTCTTCTTCTTCTTTCTTCTTTTTCTTCTTCTTCTTCTTCTTCTTCTTCTTACGTTTTCTTCTTCTTCTTCTTCTTTCTCCTTCTTTCTTCTTAATCTTTTTTGTTCTTGACCTGTTTCTTCTTCTTATTATTTTTCTTCTTTATTCTTCTTCTTCTTCTTCTTTTTCTTCTTTCGTTCTTATTTTATTTCTCCTTCTTCTCCTTCTTCTTTCTTTATCAGCTTCTTTTTCTTCTTCTTTCTTCTTATTCTTCTTCTTTCTTCTTTTTCTTTCTTATGCTTCTCCTTTCTTCTTCTTTTTCATGTTCTTCTTTATTCTTTTTCTTTCTTCTTCTTCTTCTTTCGTCTCCTTCTTGTTTCTTCTTCTTCTTTCTTCTTCTTCTTTCTTCTTCTTCTTTCTTCTTCTTCTTCCTTTTTATCTTCATCTCGATCATCTTTCATCTTCATCTTCTTCTTCTTCTTCTTTCTTCTTCTTCTTCTTCTTTCTTCTTCTTCTTCCTTTTTTTTCTTCTTCTTTCTTCTTCTTTATCTTTTTCTTCTTCTTCATCTTCTTCTTCTTTATTATTCTTCTTCTTCTTCCTTGTTCTTGTTTCTTCATTTTTCTTCTTTCTTCTTCTCCTTATTCTTTTTCTTCCACTTCCTTTTCTTCTTCCTCTTCTTTCCTCGTCTTCTTCTTCTTCTTTTTCTTTATTCTTCTTCTTCTTCTTCTTCTTTTTATCTTCTTTTTCTTGTTTCTTCTTCTACTTCTTCTCCTTCTTCTTGTTCTTCTTTCTTCTTTTTCTTCTTCTTATTTTGTCTTCATCTTCTTCGACTTTCTTCTTCTACTTCTTTTTATTATTCTTCCTTCTTCTTTTTCTTCTTTCTTCTTTTTGTTTTTTCTTCTTTTTAGTTCTTTGTGTTTTTTCTTCTTCTACTTCTTCTTCTGCTTATTCTTTCTTCTTCTTCTATTTCATTCTTCTTCTTCTTCTATTTCTTTTTCTTCTTCGTTTTCTTCTTTCTACTTCTTCTTCCTCCTTTGTTTTCTTCTGCTTTCTTTTTTCTTTCTTTTCTTTCATCTTATTCTTCTTTCCTCTTCTTCTTCTTTCTTCTCCTTTTTCTTCTCCTTCTTTCTTTCTTCTTCTTTCTTTCTTCTTCTTTCTTTCTTCTTCTTTCTTCTTCTTCCTCTTTTTCTTCTGCTTTTTTTCTTGTTTCTTCTTCTTCTTCTTCTAGTTCTACTTCTTCTTCATCTTCTTCTTCTTCTTCTTTTTCTTCTTCTTCTTCTTCTTCTTCTTCTTTTTCTTCATCCTTCTTCTTCTTCTTCTTCTTCTTCTTCTTTCTTCTTTTCTTCTTCTTCTTTTTCAGCTTTCTTCTTCTTCGTCTTCTTATTCTTCTTGTTTATTCTACTTCTTTTTTCTTCTTCTTCCTTCTTCTTCTTCTTCTTTCTTCTTCTTTTTCTTTTTTCTTCTTCTTCTTTCCTCTTTTTTCTTCTTCTTCCTTCTTCTTCTTCTTCTTCTTCCTCTTCTTCTTCTTTCTTCTTCTTCTTCTTTCCTCTTGTTCTTTCTTCTTCTTCTGCTTTCTTCTTCTTCATTTTTTTTTCTTCCTTCTTCTTTGTCTTCTTCTTCTTCTCCTTCTCCTTCTTTCCTCTTCTTCTTTTTCTTTCTTGATCTTCCTCTTTCTTTCTGTTATTCCTTCTTCTTCTTATGTTTCTTCTTCTTCTTTCTTCTTTTTCTTCTTCTTCTATTTTATTCTTCTTCTTCTACCTTCTTTTTTCTTCTTTTTCTTCTTTCTTCTCCTTTTTTCTTCTTTCTTTTTCTTTTCTTTTCTTCTTCTTCTTCTTTCTTCTTCCTCTTCTTTCTTCTTGTTTCATCTTCTTCTTCTTTCTTCTTGTTCTCCTCCTTCTTCTTTTTCTTGTTCTTCTTTCTTCTTCTTCTTCTTCTCCTCGTTTTTTTTCTTCTACTTATTCTTCTTCTTCTTCTTCTTCCTTCTTCTTTTCTCTTCTGCTTCTTTCTTCTTCTTCTTCTATCTTCTTCTTCTATCTTCTTCTTCTTTCTTTTTCTTCTTTCTTCTTCTTCTTCTTCTTCATCTTCTTCTTTTACTTTTTCTTCTTCCTCTTCTTTCTACTTCTGGTTTTTCTTCTTCTTCTTCTTTCCTCTTCTTCTTCCTCTTCTTCTTCATTGTTCTTCTTCGTTCTTTTTTTTCTTTCTTCTAGTTTTCTTTCATCTCCTACTTCTTTCTTCTTCTTCTTTCTTCGTCTTCCACTTTTTACTTCTTCTTCTTCTTCTTCTTCTTTCTTTTTCTTCTACTTCTTCTTGTTCTTCTTCCTTCTTCATTTTCTTCTTGTTCTTATTTCTTCTTCTTCTTCTATTTTTTCTTTCTTCTTCTTCATCTTTCTTCTTCTTCATCCATCTTCTTTTTTCTTAGTTTTCTTTCTTTCTTCTTCTTCTTCTTCCTTCTCTTCTTCTTTTTCTTACTTATTCTTCTTTTTCTTCCATCTTCATTGTTCCTCTTTTTCATATTTCTTCTTCTTTCTTCTCTCTTCTTCTTCTACTACTTTTTCTTCCTCTTCTTTTTCTTTCTTCCTCTTCTTCCTTCTTCTTCTTCCTCTTTATTCCTCTTCTCCTTTCTTTTTCTTGCTTTTCTTTCACCTTTTCCTTCTTCTTTTCTTCTTCTTCTTCTTCTTCTCCTTCGGCTCTCTTCCTCTTCTTATTTTTCTTCTTTCTTCGACTTCTTCTTTCCTCTTCTTCTTTGTTCTTCTTCTTCTTTCTTCTTCTTTTTTCTTTTTATTCTTCTTTCTCCTTCTTCTTCTCTTTCTTCTTCTTGTTTCTTCTTGTTCTTCTTCCTTCTATTTATTCTTTCTTCTTGTTGTTCTTCTTCTTCTTTCTTCTTTCTTCTACTACTTCTTCTTCTTCTTTTTCTTTCTTCTTCTTCTTCTTCTTCTTCTTCTTCCTTTTTCTTCTTCTTCTTCTTCTTTCTTATTCTTCATCATCTTTTCTTTCTTGCTCTTCTTGAATCTTCTTTTTCTTCCTTCTTCATCTTCTTTCTCATTCTATCTTCCTCTTCCACTTTTTTCTTCTTTCTTCTTCTTCTTCTTCTTCTTCTTCTTCCTTCTACATCTTTTTCTTGTTCTTCTTTCTTCTTCTTCTTCTTCTTTTTGTTTCTTCTTCTTCTTCTTTCTTCTTGTTCTTCCTTCTTTTTTTTCTTCTTCTTCCTACCTCTTCTTCTTTCTTCTTCTACTTCTTCTTATTCTTTTTTCTTCTTCCCCTACCTTGTTCTTCTTTCTTCTTTTTCTTCTTTCTTCTTCTTGTTCTTCCTCTTCTACTTCTTCTTCTTCCTCCTCTTTCTTCTTCTTTCCACTTTTTCTTCTTATTCTTTTTCTTTCTTCTTCTTCTTCTTCTTCGTCTATTTTTACTTATTTTTTCTTCTTCTTCTTCATCATCTTCTCATTCTACTTTCTTCTTTTTCATCTTTTTCTTTCTTCTTTCTTCTCCTTTTTTCTTCTTTCTTTTTCTTTTCTCTTCCTCTTCTTCTTCTTTCTTCTTCCTCTTCTTTCTTCTTATTTCATCTTCTTCTTTCTTCTTCTTTCTTTTTGTTCTCCTCCTCCTTCTTTTTCTTGTTCTTCTTTCTTCTTCTCCATCTTCTTTCTTCTTCTTCTTCTTCTCCTCGTTCTTTTTCTTCCACTTATTCTTCTTCTTCTTCTTCTTCTTCTTCCTTCTTCTTTTCATCTTCTTCTTTTACTTTTTCTTCTTCCTCTTCTTTCTACTTCTAGTTTTTCTTCTTCTTCTTCTTTCCTCTTCTTCTTCCTCTTCTTCTTCTTTCTTCTTTTTCTTTCTTCTTCTTCTTCTTTCTTCTTTTTCTTTCCTCTAGTTTTCTTTCTTCTCCTTCTTCTTCTTTCTTCTTGTTCTTTCTTCGTCTTCCTCTTTTTACTTCTTCTTCTTCTTCTTCTTTTTCTTCTTTCTTCTTATTCTACTTCTTCTTGTTCTTCTTCCTTCTTCATCTTCTTCTTGTTCTTCTTTCTTCTTCTTCTTCTATTTTTTCTTTCTTCTTCTTCATCTTTCTTGTTCTTCTTCCATCTTCTTTTTTCTTAGTTTTCTTTCTTTCTTCTTCTTCTTCTTACTTCTTCTTCTTCTTCTTCTTCCTTATTCTTCTTTTTCTTCCATCTACTTCTTTCTTCTTTTTCATCTTTCTTCTTCTTTCTTCTTTCTTCTACTTCTACTACTTTTTCTTTCTCTTCTTCTTCTTTCTTCCCCTTCTTCCTTCTTCTTCTTTCTCTTTCTACCTCTTCTCCTTTCTTCTTCTTGTTTTTCTTTCTCCTTTTCCATCTTCTTTTCTTCTTCTTCTTCTTCTTCTTTTCCTTCGGCTCTCTTTTCTTCTTATTCTTCTTCTTTCTTCTACTTCTTTCTTATTCTTCTTTGTTCTTCTTCTTCTTTCTTCTTCTTTTTTCTTTTTCTTCTTCTTTCTCCTTCTTCTTCTCTTTCTTCTTCTTGTTTCTTCTTGTTCTTCTTCCTTCTACTTGTTCTTTTTCTTCTTTCTTCTTCTTTGTTCATTTTCTTTCTTTCTTCTACTTCTTCTTCTTTTTCTTTCTTTCTTCTTCTTCTTCTTCTTCTTCTTCCTTTTTCTTCTTCTTCTTCTTCTTTCTTATTCTTCATCATCTTTTTCTTTCTTGCTCATCTTCTTTTCTCCTTCTTATATCTTCCTCTTCCACTTTTTTCTTCTTCTTTCTTCTTCTTCTTCTTCTTCTTCTTCTTCTTCCTCTTCTTTTTTTTCCTCTTCTTCTTCTTCTTCTTCTTCTTCTTCCTTCTACATCTTCTTCTTGTTTTCTTTCTTCTTCTTCTTCTTTTTTTTGTTTTTTCTTTCTTCTTTCTTCTTGTTCTTCCTTCTTTTTTTCTTCTTCTTCCTACCTCTTCTTCTTTCTTCTTCTACTTCTTATTCTTTTATCTTCTTCCCTTACCTTGTTCTTCTTTCTTCTTTTTCTTCTTTATTCTTTTTGTTATTCCTCTTCTACTTCTTCTTCTTACTCTTTCTTCTTCTTTCCACTTTTTCTTCTTATTCTTTTTCTTTCTTCTTCTTCTTCTTCGTCGTCTTTTTTTACTTGTTTTTTCTTCTTCTTCTTCATCTTCTCATTCTACTTTCTTCTTTTTCATCTTTTTCTTTCTTCTTCTTTTTCTTATTCTTCTTTATCTTTCTTCTTCTACTTCTTCTAATTCTTCTTCTTTCTTCCACTTCTTCTTCCTTCTTCCTTTTCTTTTTCTGGTTTCTTCTTTTTCTTCATTTTTTCTCTTGTTCTTTCTTCTTTTTTCTTCTTCTTCGTATTCATCTTTCTTCTTCTTCTTCTTCTTCCATTTCTTCTTCCTTCTTCTTCATCTTCTTCTTTCTTCTTCTCTTCTTCTATTTCATTCTTCTTCTTCTTCTTTATTCTTCTTCTTCTCTCTTTTTCTTCTTTCTTCTTCTTTCTTCTCTCTTCTTTTTCTTTTTCTTCTTCTTCTTCTTTTTCTTCTTCTTTATTCTTCTTCTTTCTCCCTATTCTTCTATCTTCTTCTTTCTTCTTCTTCTTCTTATTCTTCATTCTTCTTCCTTCTTCTTCATCTTCTTCTTCCACTTCTTCTTTTTTCTTGTTCTTCTTTTTCCTCTTCTTTCTATCTTTTTCTTCTTCCTTATCTTCTTCTTCTTCTTCTTCTTCTTTCTTCTTTTTCTTTTTCTTTTTCTTTGTTATTCCTCTTCTTCCTCCTCTTCTTGTTCTTCTTCATTCTTCTTCCCCTTCGTCTTCTTCTTTCTTCTTCTTCTTCTTATCCATCTTCTGCTTCTTCTTTTCTTCTTCATTCTTCTTCTTCCCCTTTCCTCTTTCTTCTTTCTTCTTCTTCTTCTTCCTCTACTTCTTCTTCTTCTTCTTCTTCTTTCATTCTCATCTCCTATCTTCTTCATCTTCTTCTATTTTCTTTATCATTTTATTCTTTTTCTTCTATCTTTTCTTCTTCATTCTTCTTCTTCTTTCTTCATCTTCATCATCATCTTCTTCTTCTTCTACTTTTTGTTCTTCTTCTTCATCTTCTTCTTTCTACTTCTTCTTCTTCTTCTTTCTTCGATTTCTTCTTCTTATTCTTCTTCTTTCCACTTCTTCTACACTCCTCTTTTTATTTTTCCTATCTTCTCTCTTCTCCTTCTTTCCTCTTCTAATTCTTTTTTCTCCTTCTTCTACTTATTTTCTTATTCTTCTTACTTCTTCTAATTTCTTCTTCTTCTTCTTCTTTCTTCTTCTTCTTCTTCTTCTTATTCCCTCTTCATCTTCTTCTTGTTCTTCCTTCTTCTTCTCCTTCTTTCTTTCCTCTTCTCCTTCTTTCTTCTTCTTCTTCTTCTTCTTCTTCCTGTTTCTTCTTCCTTTTCTTCTTCTTCTTCTTATTCTTCTACTTCTTCTTGTTGTTGTTTTTCTTTCTTCTTTCTTTTCTTCTTTCTTCCTCCTCTTCTTCTTCATCTTTGACTTTCTTCTTCTACTTCTTATTCTTCTTTTTTTTTCTACTTCTTATTTCTTCTTCTTCATCTTCTTCTTTTTTTCTTCTTCTTCTTCTTCTTCTTCTTTTTCTTCTTCTTTTTATTGCTTCTTCTTCTTCTCCTATCTTGTTCCTCTTTGTACTTCTTCTATTTCATTCTTCTACTTCTTCTTTCTTCTTCTTCTTCCTTTTTCTTTTTCTTCTTCTTCTTCTTTTTTCTAATTCTTTCTTCTTCTTCTTCTTTCTTCTTCTTCGTCTTCTTCTTCTTGCTTCTTCTTCTCCTTCCTCTTCCTTTTTCATTTTCTTCTTGTTCTTCTTTCTTCTTCTTCTTCTTGTTCTTTCTTCTTCTTATTCTTTCTTCTTCTAATTTCTTCTTCTTCTTCTTATTCTTTCTTCTTCTAATTTCTTCTTCTTCTTCTTCTTCTTTCTTCTTCTTCTTTCTTCTAGTTCTTCTTCATCTTTCTTCTTTTTCTTCTTCTTTTTTTCTCTTCTTCTTTCTTCTTCTTCTTTCTTCTTGTTCTTCTTCATCTTTCTTCTTTTTCTTCGTCTTTCTTTCTCTTCTTTCTTCTTCTACTTTCTTCTTCTACTACTTCCTTCTTCTTCTTCTTCTTCTTCCATCTTCCTCTTCTTTCTTCTTTTTTTCTTTTTTCTTCTTCTTTCTTTTTCTTCTTCTTCTTTTTTTTTCTCTTCTTATTCTTGTTCGTCAGCTTCTCCTTCTTCTTTATTCTTCTACTTCTTGGTCATTCTTCTTCTTCTTCTTCTTATTCTTCTTTCTTTTCGGTCTTCTTTCTTCTTCTTTTTTCTTCTTCGTCCTTCTTTTTCGTGTTCTTCTTTTTCTTTTTTATCTTCCCCTTTTTCTTCATCTTCTTCTTCTTCTTTTTCCTCTCTTCTTCTTTTTCTTTTTCATTCTTCTTCCTCTTCTTTCTTCTTATTCTTTCTTCTTCTTCTTCTACTTTCTACTTCATTTTCCTCTTTCTCCCTCTTCTTCTTTCTTGTTCTTCCTTCTATTTTCATCTTCTTTCTTCTTCTACTTCTCCCGTCTTCTTCTTCTTCTTTCTTCTTCCTCTTCTTTCTTCTTAATTCTTCTTTTTCTTCTTCTTCTTTCTTCTTCTTTCTTATTATTATTATTATTATTATTATGCCTTCTACTCCTTTTTCATCTTCTTCTTTTTCTTCTTCTGCTACTTCTTCTACTTCTTTCTTCTTCTTCTTTATTCTTCTTCTTTCTATTCTTCTTTCTTTCTCGTCTTCTTTCTTCTTCTTCTTTCTTTTTCCTCATTCTTCCTGTTCTTCTCTTTCTTCTTTATCTTCCTCTTCTTCCTCCTCTTCTTCTTCTTCTTCTTTCTTCTTCTTCTTCTTCTTCTTCTACTTCTTCTTCTTCTTCCTCTTCCTTGTTTACTTCTTCTTTCTTCTTATCCTTCTTCTTCTTTTTCTTCTTCATTCTTCTTCTACTTCTTTCTTCTTCTTCTTTCTTCTTCTTCTTCCTTCTTCTTCTTTCTTCTTCTTCTTCCTTCTTCTTCTTCTTCTTCTTCTACTTTCTTCTTCGTTTTCTTCTTTCTTCCTCTACTTCTTTCTTCTTCTTCCTTCTTCATTGGTTTTCTTCCTTTTTCTTCTTATTTTTCTTCCTTCTTCTTCTTATTCTTTCTTCTTCCTCCTCTTTCTTCTCATTTCTTCTTCTTCTTCTTCTTCTTTTTCTCTTCTTCTTCTTATTCTTCCTTCTTCCTCTTCTTCTTTTTTCTTCTTAATCATATTTATATTTCTTCCTCTTCTTCTTGTTCTTCTTCTTCTTCTTCTTTCTTAATCTTGTTCTTCTTCTTCGTCTTCTTTCTTCTTCTTTTTTCTTCTTTTTTTTCAACTTCTTCTTCTTCTTTCTTCTTCTTCTTTCTTATTATTCTTCTTTCTTCTTCCTCTTCTTTCTTCTTTCTTTATTCTTTTTCTTCTTCTTCTTTCTTCTTCTTCTTCTTCTTCTTCTTCTTCTTCTTCTTCCTCTTCTTCCTCTTCTTCTTCTTTCTTCCTCTTCTTCTTTCTTCTTCTTCTTTTTACTTCTTTCTTCTTCTTCTTTCTTATTCCTTCTTCTTTCTTCTACTTCTTCTTTCTTATTCTTCTTTGTCCTTCTTCTTATGTGTTCTTTTTCTTCTTCTTTTTCTTCTTTTCTTCCCTTCTTCCTTTTCTTCTTCTTATGCTTGTTATTCATTCTTGTTCTTCATCATCATTTTCATTCTTCATTTTCATCTTTTTCTTCTTTTTCATCCTTCTTTCTCTTACTTCTTTCATTTTCTTCTTCTTATTTATTCTTATTCTTCTTTCTCCTTCTTCTTTCTTCTTTTTCTTCTTTCTTGTTATTCTTCTTTCTTCTTCTTCTTTGTCTTCTTCTTCTTCTCCTTTCTACCTCTTCTTCTCTCCCCTCTTTTCTCCTTCTTTCTTGTTCTTCATTCTTCACTTTCTTTCTTGTACTCCTTTCATCTTCTTCCACTACTTTCTTCTTTTTCTTCTTCCTCTTCTTTTCCTTTCTTCTTCTTCTTCTTCTACTTCTTGTTCTTCCTCTTCTTTTTCTTGTTTCTTCTTCTTCTTCTTCTTCCTCTTCTTCTTCTTGTTCTTCCTTCTTCTTTTTCTTCTTCTTCTTTCTTCTTCTCCTTCTTCCCCTTCTTCTTTGACTTTCTTCTTCTTTTTCTTCTTATTCTTCTTCTTTCTTCTACTTCATTCATCTTCTTCCTTCTTCTTCTTCTTTCTTCTTTTTCTTCTTTCTTCTTCTACTTCTTCATTCTTCTTCTTCTTTCTTCTGCTTCTTCTTTTTCCTCCTACTTCATCTTCTTCTTCTTCTTCCTTCCTCTTCTTCTTCTTCTTCTTCTTCCTTCTTCGTCTTCTTCTTTTTCTTTCTTCTTTCTTCTTCTTCTTCCTTCTTCTTCTTCTCCTTTCTTCTTCTTCTTCCTTCTTCTTCCTTCTTCTTTCTTCTTCTTATTCTTTCTTCTTCTTTTTCTTCTTATTTTACTTCTTATTTTTCTTCTTCTTCTTCCATCGTTTTTTGTTCGTACTTTCTTCTTTATTCTTCTTCTTTTCCTTCTTCTTCTATCTTCTTCTTTCTTCTTTCTTCTTTCTTCTTTCTTCTTCTTCTACCTTCTCCTTTCTTCTTTCTTCTTCTTCTTTCTTCTGACATTTTCTTTTTTCATTCTTCTTCTTCTTCTTCTTCTTCTTCTTCTTCTCTTTCTTTTTCTTTTTCTTCTTTTTTTTACTTCTGCCTCTCTACTTCTTCTTCTTCTTCTTCTTCTTCTTTATTCTTCTTTTTCTTCTTCTCTTCTTCTTATTCTTTCTTCCTCTACTTCTTCCTCTTCTTCTATCTTCTTCTACTTCCTCTTCTTCTTTCTTCTTGTTCTTCTTTCTTCTTCTTTCTTCTTAATCTTCTTTCTTCTTATCCTTCTTCTTCTATTACTTTTTCTTCTTCATTCTTCTTCTTCTCCCCTCTTTCTTCTTTCTTCTTATTATTCTTCTTCTTTCTTCCTCATCTTTCTTCTCATTCCTCTTCTTCTTTCCTCTTCTTCTTCTTCTTCTTCTTCTTCTTCTTTCCTCTTCTTCCTCTTTCTTCTACTTCTTTCTTCTTCTTCTGCTTTGTTCTTCTTCTTTTTCTTCTAATTCTTCTACTTTTTCTTTTTCTAATTTCTACTTCTTCTTCTTATTCGTCCTTCTTCTTCTTCTTCTTCTTCTTCTTCATCTCCTTTCTTCTTCTTCTTCTTTCTGCTCTTTCTTTCTTCTTCTTCTTTCTTCTTCTTCTTTCCTCATCTTCTTCTTTCTTCTCCTTCTTCTTCTTCTTCTTTCTACTTCTTTTTTGTTCTTCTTCTTCTTCCTTTTCCTTATTCTCCTTCTTCATTCGTGATCTTCTTCTTGTTCGTATTTCTTCCTCTTCTTCTTCTTTATATTTCTTCTTTTTCTTCTTTCTTCTCCTTCCTCCTTTCTTTTTCCTCTTCTTCTTTATTCTTCTTCTTCTTGCTTCTTTATTCTTCTTCTTTTTCATTGTTCCTCTTTCTTGTTTTTCTTCTTTCTACTTCTTTTTTCTTCTTCTTCTTCATTCATCTTCTTCTTCTTCTTCTTCCTCTCCTTCTTATCTTCCTCTTCTTATTTTTTCTTCTTTATTCTTCTTTTTCTTCTTCAATTTCTTTCTTCTTCTTCTTCAACTTTCTTCTTCTACTTCTTCATATTCTACTTCTTTCTTCTTATTCCTTCTTCCTCTTCTTGTTTCTTCTTTTTCTTCTTTCTTCTTATTTTTCTTTTTCTTCTTTGTTCTTCATCGTCCTTTTTATTCTTTCTTCTTCATCTTTCTTCTTCTTCTTCTTTCTTCTTCTTATTCTTCTCCTTCTTCTTCTTCTTCTTTTTCTTCTTTATTCTGCTTCTTTGTTCTTGTTTTTTCTTCTCCTCTCTTCTTTGTTCTTCTTCTTCCATCTTCATTCTTATATCTATTTCTTCTTTCTTCTTCTTCTTCTTTTTTTTTTCTTCTTCTTCTTCTTCTTGTTCTTTCTTCTTTTTCTTCTACTTTCATCTTTTTCTTTCTCGTTCTCCTTCTGTCTTCTTCCTTTTCTTTCTATTTTTATTCTTTCTTCTTCTTTTTCTTCTTCTTTCTTCTCTTCTTCTTCTTCTTCATTTTCTTCTGCTTCTTTCTTCCTCATCTTCTTGCTTCTTCGTTATTTGTCTTCTTTTTTTCTTCTTCTTTCTTCTCTCCTTCTTTGTTCTTCTTCTTCTTCATCTTCTTTCTCCTTCTTCTCTCTTCTTCATCTTTTTCTTTTTACTTTTTTTCTTCTTCATTTTTTCTTCTTTCATTTTCTTCTTCTTCCCCTTCTCCTATTTCTTCTTCTTCTTCTTCTTTCTTCTTTTTCTACTTCTTTTTTCATCTTCTTTTTATTCTTCTTCTTTCCTCTACTTCTCCTTTCTTCTTCCTTCTAATTCTTTCTTCTTCATTCTTCTTCTTCTTCTTCATTCTCTTTCTTCTTCTTCTTCTTTCTTCTTCTTCTTCTTTTGACTTCTTTCTTCTTCTACTTCTTCTTCTTTATTCTTCTTCTTTATTCTTCTTCTTCCTTCTTCTTTGTTCCTTTTCTTTCTTCTCCTTTCTTTGTTGTTCTTCTTCCTTCTTTCTTTTATCTATTTTTTCTTTCTTCTTCTTCTTCTTCTTTCTTTCTCTTCTTCTTATTCTTCTTCTTATTTACTTCTTCTTCTTCTTCTTCTTTCTTCTTGTCGTTCTTCTTCTTGTTCTTTCCTCTTCTTCGTTCTTCTACAACTTTTTTCTTAATCTTCTTTCTTCTTATCCCTCTTCTTCTTCTTCTTCATTTATTTTCTTGTCTTTTCTTTTTCAACTTTCTTCTTCTTTTTCTTTCCTTTTCTTCTTCTTTTTTCAACTTCATTCTTCTTCATTCTTCTTCTTTTTTCTTCGTCTTTCTTCTACCACTTCTTTTATCTTCTTTTTTCTTCTTCTATTTTATTCTTCTCCTTCTTCTTCTTTTTCTTCTTCCTTTTTCTTCTTCTTTCTTCTTTTTCTTCAACTTTCTTCATCTTTTTCTTTCTTCCTATTCTTCTTTCTTCTTCTTTCCTTTCCTTCTTCTTCTTCTTCTTCCATCTTCTTCTTCTTCTTCTTCTTCTTCTTCGTCTTTCTTATTTTTCTTCTTCTTCTTATTCGTTCTACTTCTTTCTTCACCTTTCTTCTTCTTTCTTCTTCTTCTTTCT
The DNA here is from genome assembly GCA_023846275.1 of Vanilla planifolia. Taxonomy (NCBI): domain Eukaryota; kingdom Viridiplantae; phylum Streptophyta; class Magnoliopsida; order Asparagales; family Orchidaceae; genus Vanilla; species Vanilla planifolia. Next base: position 184,776 of record JAIUJO010000951.1, read on the forward strand.
TCTTCTTCTTTGTCCTTCTTCATCTTTGTTCTTCTACTTCTTTCTTTCTTTCTTCCCTTCTTCTTTTTCTTTTTCTTCTTATTCTTTATTATTCTTCTTCATCTTTCTCATTCTTCTCTTTCTTCTTTCTTCTTTTTCCTTTGTCTTTCTCCTACTTCCTTCTTCATCTCCTTTTGTATTCTTTTTCTTCTTCCTTCTTTTTCTTTCTTCTTTTCCTTCTTTCTTCTTCTTTTAATTCTTTTTTTTCTTCTTCTGCTTTCTTCCTCTTTTTCTTTCTTCTTCTTTCTCCTTATTTCTTCTTCTTTCTTCTCCTTCTTCTTTCATCTTCTTCTTACATCTTCCTCTTCGTTCTTCTGCTTTCCTTTTCATCATCTTCTTTTTTTCTTCTTTTTCTTATTTTTCTTCTTCTTCCTCTTCTTTTTCTTGTTTCTTCTTCTTCTTATTCTTCTTCTTCTTTTACTTGTTCTTCTTTCTTCCTTTTCTTCTTCTTCTTCTTCTACTTCTTTGACTTTCTTCTTCTACTTCATCTTATTCTTCTTCTTTCTTCTACTTCATATTTCTTCTTCTTCCTTCTTCTCCTTTCTTCTTTTTCTTCTCTCTTCTTCTTTTTCTTCTCTCTTCTTCTTTTTCATCTTTCTTCTTCTTTTTTCTTCTTCTTCTTTGTTCTTGTTGTTATTGTTGTTGTTGTTGTTGTTCTTCTTCTTCTTCTACTTTCCTCTTCTTCTTCTCCTTCCCTCTTCTTCTTCTTCTTCTCCTTTTTTTCTTCTTCTTTCTTGAATTTCTTTTTACTTCTTCTTTCTTCTTCTCATTCTTTCTTCTTCTAATTCTTTCATCTTCTTCTACTTCTTCTTCTTCTTCTTTCTCTTCTTCTTCTTTGTTATTCTTCTTCTTCTTCCTTCTTCTATCCTCTCCTTTCTTCTTTCTACTTTCTTCTTGTTCTTTCTACTCCTTTCTTCTTTCTTCTTCTTTCTTCTTTCTTCTTTATTTTTCTTCATTCTTCTTCTTCTTCCTCTTCCTCTTCTATCTTTTTCTTCTTCTTCTTCTTCTTTTTCTGCTTCTTCTTCTTCTTCTTCTTTTTCTTCTTCTTCTGCTTCTTCTTCTTCTTCTTCTTCTTCTTCTTCTTTTTCTTCCTCTTCTTCTTCTTCTTTCTTCTTCTCCTTCTTCTTCTTATTCATTCTTCTTGTTGTTTCTTCTTCTTTCTTGATAATCTTCTTTCTTCTTATCCTTCTTCTTCTTCTTCTTCTTTTTCTTCTTGATTCTTCATCTTCTCTCCTCTTTCTTCTCTCTTCTTCTTCATATTCTTCATCTTCTTTCTTCCTCATCTTTTTTCTTCTTCTTCATCTTCTTCATACCTTTTCATCTTCTTCTTCTTCTTCTTTCCTCTTCTTCTTCTTTCTTCTTAATTTCTTCATATTTTTCTACTTTTTTATTCTTGATTGTCTTTCTACTTCTTCTTCTTCTTCTTCCTTCTTCTTCTTCTTCAACTTCTTTCTTCTTTCTTCTTCTTCTTTCTTCTTCATCTTTCCTCATCTTCTTCTTTCATCTCCTTCGTCTTCTTCATTCTTCTCCTTCTTCTTTCTTCTTCTTCTTCTATTTTGTTCTTCTTCTTCTTCTTCTTCTTCCTTGTTCATCTTCTTGTTGCCCTTCTTTCTTCTAACTTCTCTCTTCTTCTTCTTCTTGATCTTCTTCTTCATCTTCATCTTCTTCTTCTTCTTCTTCTTCTTCTTTCTACTTCTTCTTCTTCTTTCTTTTTCTTCTTCTTCTTCTTCTTCTTCTTCTTCTTCTTCTTCTTGTATCTTCTTCTTCTCCTTTCTTTTTTTTCTTTCTTCTTTCTTCTTCTGATTCTTCTTCTTTCTTCTTTTTATTCTTGTACTTCTTTTTTCTTCTACTTCTTTCTTTTTCTTTCTTCTTCTTCTTTCATTTTCTTAAATCTGGTCGTTCTTCTTCTTCTTCTTCTTCTTTCGTCATTTTCTTCTTCTTCTTGTTTGTTCTTCTTGTTTGTTCTTCTTCTTTCTTCTTCTTCTTTCTCGTTTTTCTTTGTCTTTCTTCTTTCTTCTTCTTCTTCTTTTTTCTTTCTTTCTTCTCTTCTTGTTCTTCGTCTTTCTTTTTCTTCTTTGTACTTTTTCTTCTTTCTCTTCTTCCTCCTACTTCTTTTTCCTACTTCTTTCTTCTTCTTCCTTTTTCTTCTGCCTCTTCTTCTTCCTCCTCTTTTTTTCTCATCTTCTTCTTTTTCTTGTTCTTCTTCTGCTTCCTCTTTCTTATTCTTTAACTTCCTCCTTTTTCTTTCGTCTTTTTTTTCTTTCTTCTTCTTCTTCTTTCTTCCTCTTCTTCTTTCTTCTTCTTTCTTCTTCTTTTTTCTTCTTCTTTCTTATTCTTCTTCTTCTTCTTATATCTTCTTCCTCTTCTTTCTTCTTCTTTCCTTTTATTCCTCTTCTATTTCTTTCTTCTTCTTCTTCTTCTTCTTCTTCTTCTTCTTCTTTGTCTTCTTTTTCTTGTTTTCCTTCTTCCTCCCTTATCTTCATCTTCTTTCTTCTTCTTCTTTCTTCTTTTTCTTTCTTCTTCTACTTCTTTCTTCTTATTCTTTCCTCTTCTTCTACTTTCTTGTACTTCTTCTTTTATCTTCTTCATTCTTCTTCTTCTTCTTTCTTCTTCTCCATCTTTTTCTTCTTCTTTATTCTTCTTCTTCTTCTTCTTCCTTCATCTTCTTCTTCTTATTATTTCTTCTTCTTCTTTTCCTTTCTTTTTCTTCTTCTTTCTTCTTTTTCATCCTTCTTCATTTTCTTTCTTCTTTTTCTTCTTTCCTCTTCTTCTTCCTCTTCTTCGGCTTCTTCATCTTCTCTATTCTTCTTCTACTTCTTTCTTCTTCTTCTTCTTCTTTTCTTCTTCTTCTTTTTCTTCTTCTTCTTTTTCTTCTTCTTCTTTCTACTTCTTCATCTTCTTCTTCTTCATCTTCTTTCTTTTACTTCTTCTTCTTCCTTCTTCTTCTTCTTCTTTCTTTGATTTCTTGCTTCTTATTTCTTCTTCTTTCTTCTTTTTCTTCCTCTACTTCTTCTTTCTTCTACTTTCTTCTCTTCTTTCTTCTTCTTCTTCTACTTTCTTTTTCTTCTTTCGTCTTCTTCTTTTTCTTCCTGTTGTTCTTTTTCTACTTCTTCTTCTTCTTCTTCTTCTTGTTTTTCTTCTTTTTCTTTCTATTTCTTCTTTGCCCTTCTTTTTCTTTCTTCTTCTTCTTCTTCTTCTACTTTCTCTCTTTGATTCTTCTCTTATTGTTCTTCTTCTTTCTTTCTCTTCTTCTTCTTATTATTCTTCCTTCTTCTTCTTCATCTTTTTCTTTCTTCGTTTTCTTCATTCTTCCACTTCTTCCTCCTACTTCTTTCTCCTACTTCTTTCTTCCTTTTTCTTCTTCTTCTTCTTCTTCCTCTTTTTTCTTCATCTTCTTCTTCTTCGTTATTTTTTATCTTCTTTCTTCTTTTTCTTTCTTCTTTTTCTTCTTTCTTCTTGGTCTTCTTTCTTATTCTTCTACTTCTTCTTCTTCTTCCTTCTACTTCATCTACTTCTTCTTCTCATCTTCCTTCTTCTCCTCCTTCTCTTTCCTCTTCTTTCTCTTTCTTCTTCTTCTTCCTTCTTCTTCTTCCTTCTTCTTTCTTCTTCATCTTCTTCTTCTGCTTTCTTCTTCGTCTTCTTCCCCTTCTTCTTCTTCTTCTCCATCTTCTTCTTCTTCTTTCTTCTTCTTGTTTCCTCTTCTTTCTTCTTAATCTTCTTTCTTCTTATCCTTCTTCTTCTTCTTTTTCTTCTTAATCTTCTTTGTTCTTATCCTTCTTCTTCTTCTTTTTCTTCTTCATTCTTCTTCTTCTCTCCTCTTTCTTCTTTTTCTTATTCTTCATCTTCTTCTTGTTCTTCTTTCTTCTTCTTCATTATTCTTTATCTTTCTTCTCCTTTTTCTTTCTTCTTCATCTTTTTCTTCTTCTATTTCTTCTTTTTCTTCTTGTTCTTCTATCTACTTCTTCTTCTTCCTTCTTCTTCCTCTTCTTCTTCATCTTCTTTCTTCTTCTTCTTTTTTCTTCTTTTCTTTCTTCTTCATATTTCTTCTTCTTCTTTCCTTATCTTCTTCTTTCTTCTTCTTTTTCTTTGTTGTTGTTGTTCTTCTTCTTCTTTCATCTTCTTCTTCCTTCTTCATTTTCTTGTTTTTCTTTAATCTTTTTCTTCTTCTTCTCTTTCTTTCTTCATTTTCTTCTTTCTACTTCTTCTTCCTTTCTTTTTTTTTCTTCTTCTTCCTTCTTTCTTTCTTCTTCTTCTACTTCTTCTTCTCTATTCTACTTCTTTTCCCTTGTTCCTGTTTCTTCTTTTTTTGCTTTCTTCTTCTTCATTCTTCTTCTTCTTCTACCTCTTCTTCTTCTTCTTCCTCTTCTTTCTTCTTCTTTCCTCTTCTTCTTCTTCTTCTTTTTCTTTCTTTTTCTTCTCCTTCTTCTCCTTCTTCTTCTTCTACTTCGTCTTGTTCTTCTTTCCACTTTTTTCTTCTTCTTTCTTCTTTTTCTTTTTCTTCTTCTTCTACAACTTTCTTCTTTTACCTCATCTTTCTTCTTATTTCTTCTACTTCTTTCTTCTACTTCTCTCTTCTTCTTCCTTCTTCCTCTTCTTCTTTCTTCTTTTTCTTCCTTCTTCTTTTTCTTCTTCTTCTTCTTTCTTCTTCTTTTTCTTCATCTTCTTCCTCTGCCTCCTCCTTCTTCTTCATCTTCTTCTTTCTTCTTCCTCTTCTTCTTGTCTTTTTTTCTTTTTCTTCTTGTTCTTGTTCTTCTTTCTTCTACTTCTTTTTTCTTTCTTTCTTTCTCCTTCTTTCTTCTTCTTTCTACTTGTTTTTTGTTCTTTCTACTTCTTCTTTCTCCTTCTTCTTCAATACTTCTTTTTCTTTTTTATTCTTCTGCTTCTTACCTCTTCTTCTAACTTCTTCTGTGTTCTTTCTTCGTTTTTGTTGCTCATTCTTCTCCTTTCTTCTTTCTTCTTCTTCTTTCTTCTTCTTTCTTCTTTCTTTTTCTTCTTCTTTCTTCATCTTTCTTATTTCTTTTTCTTTTATCTTCCTCTTCTACTTCTTCTTCTTCATTCTTTTCTTCTTCTTCTTCTTCTTCTTCTTCTTCTTCTTCTACTTCTTCTTTCTTATTATTCTTCTTCCTCTTCTACTTCTTTCTTCTTTTGTTTCTAGTTTTTCTTCTTCCTTTTCCACCTCCTTCTTCTTCTTCTTCTTTTTCTTTCTTCTTCTTTTTCATTCTTCTTTTTCTTTCTGCTTCTTCTACTTTCTTTTACTTCTTATTTCATCACTTTCTTTTTCTTCTTCTTCTCTTTGTACTTCTTCTTTTCCTTTCTTTTTTTCTTTGATCTTCTTCTTCATCCTTCTTCTTTCTTCTTTTTCTTCTTTTCACTTATTCTTCCACTTCTTCTACTTTTTATTCTTCTTTATTCTTCTTCTTCTTCCATCTTTTTACTTCTTTTTGTTCTTTTTATTCTTTTCTTCTATCTTCTTCTTCTTCTTCTTCTTGTTCTTTCTCGTTTAATTTATTTCTTCTTTTTTTTCTTCTTTTTTCTTCTTTATCTACTTTCTTCTACTTCTTTCTTCTTCTTCTTTCTTCTCTTACTTCTCTCTTCTTCTTCTTCTTGATATTCTACTTCTTCTTCTTCTTCTTCTTCTATCTTCTTCTTCTTCTTCTTCTTTCTTCTTCTTTCTTCTTCTCATTCTTCTTTTTCTTCTTCGACTTCTTTTTTCTTCTTCTTCTACCCTCTTTTAATTTCTTCTTCTTTCTTCATCTTCTTTCATTTTCTTATATCTGTTCGTTCTTCTTCTTCCTCTTCTTCTTCCATCTTCTTCTTCTTCTTCTTATTCGTTCTTCTTCTTCGTTCTTGTTCTTATTTGTCTTTCTTCTTTCTTCTTCTTCTTCTTCTTCTTCTTCTTTCTCTTCTTGTTCTTCGTCTTTCTTTTTCTTCTTTCTTCTTTTTCTTCTTTCTCTTCTTCCTCCTCCTACTTCTTTTTCCTACTACTTTCTTCTTCTTCATTTTTTTCTCTTCTTCTTTTTCTTCTTCTTCTTCTTCTTCTTCTTCTTCTTCCTCTCCCTTATTCTTTAACTTCCTCCCTTTTCTTTCGTCTTTTTTTTCTTCTTCTTTCTTCCTCTTCTTCTTCTTCCCCTTCTCCTACTTCTTCTACCTCTTCTACCTCTTCTCCTTCTTCCTCTTTCTTCCTTTTCTTTTCTCTTCTTCTTTCTACTTCTTTCTTCTTCTTCTATCTTCTTTCACTTCTTTCTTCTGCTTTCTTTTTCTTCTTCTTCATCATTCTTCTTTCTTCTTCTTCGTCATTCTTCTTTCTTCTTCTTCTTCTTCTTCTTCTTCTTCTTCTACTTCTTTCTACTTTCTTTTTGTTCTTCATCTTCCTCTTCTTCTTTCTTCTTCCTTTTTCTTCTTCTTCTTTTTCTTTTTCTTATTCTTCTTCTCCTACTTTTTTCTTCTTCTTCTTCTTCTTCCTCTTCTTCTTCTTTTTCATCTTTATTCTTCTTCCTCTTCTTCTTCTTCTTTCTTCTTCATCTTCTTTCTTCTTCTTCTTTCTTCTTAATCTTCTATCTTCTTATCCATGTTCTTCTTCTTCTTCTTCTTCTTCTTTTTTCTCACCTTCTTTCTTCTTCATCTTCTTCTAATTCCTTCTTCATTTTCTTCTTCTTCTATTTTTTTGTTCTTTATTCTTTATCATCTTTCTTCACATTCTTCTTTCTTCTTCTTCTTCTTCTTCTTCTTCTATTTCTTCTCTTCTTCGCTTTCTTCTTTCTACTTCTTCTTCTGCTTCTTTCTTTGTTTTCTTCTGCTTTCTTTTTTCTTTTTTTCTCTCTTCTTTCATCTTCTTCTTCTTTCCTCTTCTTCTTCTTTCTTCTCATTTTTCTTCTTCTTCTTTCTTTGTTCTTCTTTCTTTCTTCTTCTTCTTCTTTCTTCTTCTTCCACTTCTTCTTTTTCTTCTTTTTCTTGTTTCTTCTTCTTCTAGTTCTTCTTCTTCTTCTTCTTCTTCTTCTTCTTCTTAATAATTCTTCTTCTTCTTCTTAATCCTTCTTCTTCTTCTTCTTCCTCTTCTTCTTTTTTCTTCTTTTCTTCTTCTTCTTCTTCGGCTTTCTTCTTCTTCGTCTTCTTATTCTTCTTGCTTATTCTACTTTTTCTTTCTTCTTCTTCCTTTTTCTTCTTCCTTCTTCTTCTTCTTCTTCCTTCTTCTTCTTCCTTCTTCTTCTTCTTCCTTCTTCTTCTTCTTCTTCTTTCTTCTTCTTCTTTCCTCTTCTTTCTTCTTCTTTCTTCTTCTTCTTCTTCTTCTTCTTCTTCTTCTTTCTTCTTCTTCTTCTTTCCTCTTCTTCTTCTATCCTCTTCTTCTTTCCTCTTCTTCTGCTTTCTTCTTCTTCATTTTCTTCTTCTTCCTTCTTCTTCTTCTTCTTCTTCTCCTTCTTCTTTCCTCTTCTTCTTCTTTTTCTTTCTTCATCTTCCTCTTTCTTCCTGTTATTCCTTCTTCTTATGTTTCTTCTTCTTCTTCTTTTTCTTCTTCTTCTTTTTTATTCTTCTTCTTCTGCCTTCTTTTTTCTTCTTTTTCTTCTTTATTCTCCTTTTTGCTTCTTTCTTTTTCTTTTCTCTTATTCTTCTTCTTCTTTCTTCTTGCTCTTCTTTCTTCTTATTTCATCTTCTTCTTCTTTCTTCTTCTTTCTTCTTGTTCTCCTCCTCCTTCTTCTTCTTTTCTTGTTCTTCTTTCTTCTTGTCCATCTTTTTTCTTCTTCTTCTTCTCCTCATTCTTTTTCTTCCACTTATTCTTCTTCTTCCTTCTTCTTTTCTCTTCTGCTTCTTTCTTCTTTTTCTTATATTTTCTTCTTCTTTCTTCTTCTTCTTCCTCATCTTCTTCTTTTACTTTTTCTTCTTCCTCTTCTTTCTACTTTTGGTTTTTCTTCTTCTTCTTCTTTCCTCTTCTTCTTCCTCTTCTTCTTTTTTCTTCTTCTTCTTCTTCGTTCTTTGTTTTCTTTCTTCTTCTTCTTTCTTTATCTTCCTCTTTTTACTTCTTCTTCTTCTTCTTTCTTCTTCTTCTACTTCTTCTTGTTCTTCTTCCTTTTTCATCTTCTTCTTGTTCTTATTTCTTCTTCTTCTTCTATTTTTTCTTTCTTCTTCTTCATCTTTCTTCTTCTTCTTCCATCTTCTTTTTTCTTAGTTTTCTTTCTTTCTTCTTCTTCTTCTTCCTTCTTCTTCTTCTTCTTCCTTATTCTTCTTTTTCTTCCATCTTCTTCTCTTCTTTCTTCTTTTTCATCTTTCTTCTTCTTCAACTACTTTTTCTTCCTCTTCTTCTTCTTTCTTCCTCTTCTTCCTTCTTCTTCTTCCTCTTTCTACCACGTCTCCTTTCTTCTTGTTTTTCTTTCTCGTTTTCCTTCTTTTCCTCTTCTTCTTCTTCTTCTGCTCCTTCGACTCTCTTCATCTTCTTCTTATTCTTCTTCTTTCTTCTACTTCTTCTTTCTTCTTCTTCTTTGTTCTTCGTCTTCTTTCTTCTTCTTTTTCTTTTTCCTCTTCTTTCTCCTTCTTCTTCTCTTTCTTCTTATTGTTCTTCTTCCTTCTACTTCTTCTTTCTTCTTGTTCTTCTTCTTCTTTTTTCTTTTACTTTCTTCTACTTCTTCTTTTTTTTCTTTCTTCTTCTTCTTCTTCTTCTTCTTCCTTTTTCTTCTTCTTCTTCTTCTTCTTCTTCTTCTTCTTCCTTTTTCTTCTTCTTCTTCTTCTTTCTTATTCTTCATCATCTTTTTCTTTCTTGCTCTTCTTCAATTTTCTTCATTCTTCATCTTCTTTCTCCTTCTTCTATCTTCCTCTTCCATTTTTTTCTTCTTCTTTCTTCTTCTTCTTCTTCTTCTTCTTCTTCTTCCTCATCTTTTTTCTTCTTCTTCTTCTTCTTCCTTCTACATCTTCTTCTTGTTCATCTTTCTTCTTCTTCTTCTTCTTTTTCTTTCTTCTTCTCCTTTCTTCTTGTTCTTCCTTCTTTTTTTTCTTCTTCTTTTTACCTGTTCTTCTTTCTTCTTCTACTTCTTATTCTTTTTTCTTCTCCCCCTACCTTGTTCTTCTTTCTTCTTTTTCTTCTATCTTCTTCTTGTTCTTCCTCTTCTACTTCTTCTTCCTCTTCTTTCTTCTTCTTTCCACTTATTCTTCTTATTCTTTTTCTTTCTTCTTCTTCTTCTTCTTCATCTTTTTTTACTTGTTTTTTCTTCTTCTTCTTCTTCATCTTCTCATTATACTTTCCTCTTTTTAATCTTTTTCTTTCTTCTTCTTTTTCTTGTTCTTCTTTAACTTCTTTCTTCCACTTCTTCTCTCTTCTTCTTCCTTTTCTTCTTCTGGTTTCTTCTTTTTTTCTCTTGTTCTTTCTTCTTTTTTCTTCTTCTTGTTTCTTCTTCTTCTTCTTCTTCATCTTTCTTCTTCTTCTTCTTCTTCTTCCATTTCTTCTTCCTTCTTTTTCATCTTCTTCTTTCTTCTTCTTCTTCTTCTATTTCATTCTTCTTCTTCTTTATTCTTCTTCTTCCCTCTTTTTCTTCTTTCTTCTTCTTCTTTCTTCTCTCTTCTTTTTCTTGTTATTCTACTTCTTTTTCTTCTTCTTTATTCTTCTTCTTTCTCCCTATTCTTCTATCTTCTTCTTTCTTCTTCTTCTTCTTCTTCATTCTTCTTTCTTCTTCTTCATCTTCTCTTCTTTCTTCTTGTTCTTCTTTTTCCTCTTATTTCTTTCTTTTTCTTCTTCCTTATCTTCTTCTTCTTCTTATTCTTCTTCTTCTTTTTTCTTCTTCTTCTTTTTCTTTTTCTTCTTCTTTATTATTCTTCTTCTTCTTCCTCTTCTTATTCTTCTTCATTCTTTTTCCCCTTCGTCTTCTTCTTTCTTCTTCTTCTTGTTATCCTTCTTCTGCTTCTTCTTTTCTTCTTCATTCTTATTTCCCTTTCCTCTTTCTTCTTTCTTCTTCTTCCTTCTTCTTCTTCTTCTTCTGCTTCTTCTTCTTCTTCTTTCATTCTCATCTCCTATCTTCTTCGTCTTCTTCTATTTTCTTTATCATTTTATTCTTTTTCTTCTATCTTTTCTTCTTCATTCTTCTTCTTCTTTCTTCTTCTTTTCTATTCTTCTTCTTTCTTCTCCTTCTTCTTCATTGTTCTTCTTCTTTCTTCTTCTTCTTTCCTCTTCTTCTTCTTCTTCTTCTTCTTCTTCTTTCTTCTTCTTTTTCTTCTTCCTTCGTCATCTTCTTCTTGGTCTTTTTTCTTCTTCTTTTTCGTTCTTCTTCTTCTTTCTTCTTCTTTCTTCTTCGTTTTCCTTCTTTTTTATCTTCTTTCTTCTTCTTATTTCTTCTTCTTCTTCTTTCTCTTTTATTTTTTCTAGTTTTTCTTCTTCTTCTTCTTCTTGTTCTTCTTTCCTCTTGTTCCTCTTCTTTGTCTTTTTCTTAATTGTGCTTCTTCTTCTTATTATTCTTCATCTTTTGTTTCTTATTTCTTCTTCTTCTTCTTCTTCTTCTTCTTCTACTTCTTCTTCGTCTTCTCCTTCTTCTTCTTTCGACTTTTTCTTCATCTTCTTTCTCTTTCATCTTCTTCTTCTATGACTTTCTTCTTCTACTTCTTTTTCTTCTCCCTTCTTCTTCTTTCTTCTTTTACTATTTTATTCCTCTTTTTCTTCTTTCTTCTTTTTTCTTCTTTCTTCTTCTTTTTCTTCTTCTTCTTCTTCTTCTTCTTCTTTGTTCTTCTTTTTCTTGCTCTTCTTCCTTCTTCTTCTTCTTCCTCTTCTTCTTCTTTCTTCTTCTTCTCCTTCTTCTTCCTCTTTCTTCTTGTTATTGTTTCTTCTTCTTCTTCCTTCTTCCTCTTCTTTCTTCTTCTTTTTCTTCTTCTACTTCTTCTTCTTCTTCATTTTCTTCTTTTTCTTCTCCCTTCTTCTTTCTTCTTCCTTCTTCTTTCTTCTTTCTTCTTTCTTCTTGTCTTTCATATCTTTTATTTTTTCTTTTTCTTCTTTCTTCTTCTTTCTTCTTTCTTTTTCTTCTTTCTTTTCCTTCTTCTTCCTCCTCTTTCTTTTTCTTCTTCTTCTACTTTTCTTCTTCTTCTTCTTCTTCTTCTTTTTCTTCTTTATTCTTCTTCTAGTTCTTCTTCTTCTTCTTTAATCTTCATCTTCTTCTTCCTCTTCTTCTTTCTTCTTCTTCTTTCTTCTTCTTCTTCGTTCTTCTTCTTTCTTCTGAATCTTTTTTCTTCTTATCCTTCTTCTTCTTCTTCTTCTTCTTTCTTTTTCCTCTTCTTCTCTTTCTTTCTTCACCTTCTTCCTTCTTCTTTTTCCTTCTCCATCTTCTTCGTTCTTCTTCTTTCCTCTTCTTCTTCTTTCTTCTCCTTCTTCTTTTTCTTCTCTCTTCTTCTTCTTCTTTCTTCTCCTTCTTCTTTCTTCTTCTTGTTCTTCTTCTTCTTCTTCTTCTTTCTTCTTCTTCTTCTTCTTGTTCTGTCATCATCTTCTTATTCTTCTTTCTTCGTCTTTTTCTTTTTCAACTTCTACTACTTCTTCTTCTTATGTTTTTTTCTTCTTTTCTTCTTCTTCTTTCTTCTTCTTCTTCTTCTTCTTCATCTACTTTCTTCTTTTACTTCTTAATCTTCTTCAGTCCTCTTCTTATTTCTTCTTTTTCTTCTTCTTTCTTCTTCTTCTTCTTCTTTCTTCTTCTTTTTTCTTTTTTGTTTTTTTCTTCTTCTACTTCTTCTTTGTTCTTCTTCTTGTTCTTGTTCTTCTTCCATCTTCTTCTTCTTCTTCTTCTTCTTCTTCTTCCTTCTTCTTCTTCTTCTTCTTTCTTCTTCATTTTTCCTTTTTTTCTTCGGCTTCTACTTCTTTTTCTTCTTCTTTGTTCTTCTTGTTTTTTCTTTTTTTTCTTCTTCTTCTGCTTCTTTCTTCTTCTTCCTTCTTTTTATTTCTTCTTCTTTCTTCTTCTTCTTTTATTTCTTCTTGATTATTCTTCTTCATTCTTCTTCTTTGTTCTTTGTCCATTTTCTTTTTCTTCTTCTTCTTTCTTCCTCTTCTACTTCCTCTTCTTCTTCTTCTTCTTTGTTCTTCTTCTACTTCTTCTTCTTCTTTGTTCTTCTTCTTTATACATCTTTCTTCTTCTTCTTCTTTCTTTCTCTTCTTCTTTCTTCTTCCACTTCTTTCTTCTTTTTCTTCTTCAAACTACATCATATTCTTTACTCTTCTTCTTCTTCATCAACTTCTTCTACTTCTTTCTTCTGCTCCTTTTTTCTTCTTCTTCTTCTTCTTCCTCTTCTTCTTCTTCTTCTTCTTCTGTCTTCCACTTCTTCTTTCTTCTTCTTTATACTTCTTCTTTCTTCTACTTCTTTCTTTATCTTGTTCTTTCTTTTTCTTCTTCTTTCTTTTTTTTTCTTCTTTTAACTTTTAATTTTTTCCTGTTCTTCTTCTACTACTTCTATCTTGATCATCATCTTCTTCTTCTTCTTCATTATTCTTTGTTTTCTTTTTCATTCTTCTTTCTTCTACTTCTTTCTTCTACTTCTTCTTCCTTCTTCTTTCTTCTTCCATTTCTTTCTTATTATTTCTTCATCTTTTTCCTTCTTCTTCTTCTTTCTTCTTCTTCTTCTACTTCTTCTTCTTTCTTCTTCTTCTTCTTCCTCTTCTTTTCCTTCTTCTTCTTCTTCTTCTTTCTACTTCTTCTTCATATTGTTTACTCTTCTTTTTCTGAACATATTTTTCTTCTTTCTTCTTCTTCTTCTTCATCTTCTTCTTCTTTCTTCTTATTTATTATGTTCCATCTTTTTCATCTTCTTCTTTCTTCTTCCTCTTCTTCCTCCTCTTCCTCTTCTTCTACTTGTTCTTCTTCTTCTTCTTCTCTCTTTCTCTTCTTATTTCCTCTTCTTTCTTATTCCTCTTATTTCCACTTAATTCTTCTTTCGATTTCTTTTTATTCTTTCCTCTTCTTCTTCTTCATTTTGTTCTACTTCTTTCTTCCTCTCTTTCTTCTTCTTCTTCTTCTTCTTCATCTTTCTTCTTCTTCTCTGCCTCTTCTTCTTCTCGTTCTTCTTTCTACTTCTTTTTTCTTCTTCTTCATTTTTTTCATCTTCTTCTTCTTCTTCTTTCTTCTTCTTTTTCTTGTTCTGCTTTGTTCTTCCTATTCTTCTTCTTCTTCTTCTTTCTTCTTCTCCTTCTTTCTTCTTCTTGACTTTTCTCTTTCCTTCTTCTTTCGTCATCTTCTTCTTCTTCTACATATTCTTTATTTTCTTTACTCTTCTTCTTCTTCCCTTTTCTTCTATCTTCTTCTTTCTTCTCATTCTTTCTTCTCCTTTCTTCTTTCTTCTTCTTCTTTCTTCTCCTTCTTTCTTTTTCTTCTTTCTTCTTCTTCTTCATCATCTTCTTCTTCTTCTTTTCTTTATTCTTTTTCTTCTTCATCTTCTTCATCATCATCTTCTTCTTCTTCTTCTCCTCTTTCTTCATCTTCTTTCTCTTTTTCTTCTTTTTTTTTTCTTCTTCTTTATTCTTCTTCTTCTCCCTCCTCTTCTTCTTCATCTTTCTTTTTCTTCATCTTTTTCTTCTTCTTTCTTCTTTTTCTTCTTCATCTTCTTCTTCTTCTTCTTCTTCCTCTCCTTTTTCTTCATCTTCTTTCTCTTTTTCTTCTTCTTTTTCTCTTCTTCTTTATTCTTCTTCTTCTTCTTCCTCTTCTTCTTCCTCTTCTTCTTGTTCTTTCTTTTTCTCCATCTTCGTCTTCTTCTTTCTTCTTCTTCTTCTTTCTCCTTCTCTCTTCTTAATCTTTTTTGTTCTTGACCTGCTTCTTCTTCTTCTTATTTTTCTTCTTCATTCTTCTTCTTCTTCTTTCAACTTTCTTCTTTCTTCTTCTTCTTCTTCTTTTTCTTCTTTCGTTCTCGTTTTGTTTCTCCTTCTTCTCCTTCTCCTTTTTCTTTCTTTATCAGCTTCTTCTTCTTCTTCTTTCTTCTTTTTCTTTCTTATCCTTCTCCTTTCTTCTTCTTTTTCATGTTCTTCTTTCTTCTTTTTCTTTCTTCTTCTTCTTTCGTCTCCTTCTTCTTGTTTCTTCTTCTTCTTTCTTCTTCTTCTTTCTTCTCCTTCTTTCTTCTTCTTATTTTTCTTCTTCTTCTTTCTTCTTCTTCTTCCTTCTTTATCTTCTTCTTGATCATCTTTCTTCTTCTTCTTCCTTCTTTATCTTCAACTCGATCATCATTCTTCTTCTTCTTCTTCTTCTTCTTTCTTCTTCTTCTTCTTTCTTCATCTTCTTACTTTTTTTCTTCTTCTTTCTTCTTCTTCTTTTATCTTCTTCTTCATTTTTCTTCTATCTTCTTCTTCTTTCTTCTTCTCCTTCTTCTTTTTCTTCCACTTCCATTTTTTCTTCCTCTTCTTTCCATGTCTTCTTCTTCTTCTTTTTCTTTATTCTTTTTCTTCTTCTTTTTATCTTCTTTTTCTTGTTTGTTCTTCTACTTCTTCTTCTCCTTCTTCTTATTCTTCTTTCTTCTCTTTCTTCTTCTTATTTCGTCTTCATCTTCTTCGTGTTCTTCGACTTTCTTCTTCTACTTCTTCTTATTATTCTTCCTTCTTTTTTTTCTTCTTTCTTCTTTTTGTTTTTTCTTCTTCTACTTCTTCTTCTGCTAATTCTTTCTTCTTCTTCATCATCTTGTTCTTCCTCTCCTTCTTCTTTCTTTTTCTTCTACTACTTTCTTCTTCTTCTATTTCTTTTTCTTCTTCATTTTCTTCTTTCTACTTCTTCTTCTTCTTCCTTCTTTGTTTTCTTCTACTTTCTTTTTTCTTTTTTCTTTCTCTTCTTTCATCTTCTTCTTCTTTCCCCTTCTTCTTTCTTCACCTTTTTCTTCTTTTTCTTTCTTTCTTCTTCTTTCTTCTTCTTCCACTTTTTCTTCTTTTTTTCTTGTTTCTTCTTCTTCTTCTAGTTCTTCTTCTTCTTCTTCTTCTTCTTCTTCTTATTCTTATTCTTCTTCTTCGTCCTTCTTCTTCTTCTTCTTCTTCTTCTTCTTCTTTTTTCTTCTTTTCTTCTTCTTCTTCTTCGGCTTTCTTCTTCTTCGTCTTCTTGTTCTTCTTGTTTATTCTACTTCTTCTTTCTTCTTCTTCCTTCTTCTTCTTCTTCTTTCTTCTTCTTCTTCTTCTTTCTTCTTCTTCTTTCCTCTTTTTTCTTCTTCTTCTTTCTTGTTCTTCTTCTTCTTCTTCTTCTTTCTTCTTCTTCTTCTTTCCTCTTCTTCTTTCTTCTTCTTCTGCTTTCTTCTTCTTCATGTTCTTCTACTTCCATATTCTTCGTCTTCTTCTTCTTCTCCTTCTTCTTTCCTCTTCTTCTTCTTTTTCTTTCTTCATCTTCCTCTTTCTTCCTGTTATTCCTTCTTCTTATGTTTCTTCTTCTTCTTTCTTCTTCTTCTTCTTTTTCTTCTTCTTCTTTTTTATTCTTCTTCTGCCTTCTTCTTTCTTCTCCTTTTTTCTTCTTTCTTTTTCTTTTCTCTTCTTCTTCTTCTTCTTTCTTCTTCCTCTTCTTTCTTCTTGTTTCATCTTCTTCTTCTTTCTCTTCTTTCTTCTTGTTCTCTCCTCCTCCTTCTTTTTCTTGTTCTTCTTTCTTCTTCTTCTTCTTCTCCTCGTTCTTTTTCTTCCGCTTATTCTTCTTCTTCTTCTTCTTCTTCTTCTTCCTTCTTCTTTTCTCTTCTGCTTCTTTCTCCTCCTTTTTCTATCTTCTTCTTCTTTCTTTTTCTTCTTTCTTGTTCTTCTTCTTCATCTTCTTCTTTTACTTTTTCTTCTTCCTCTTCTTTCTACTTCTGGTTTTTCTTCTTCTACTTCTTTCCTCTTTTTCTTCCTCTTCTTCTTCTTTGTTCTTCTTCGTTCTTTTTTTTTCTTTCTTCTTCTTCTTCTTTGTTCTTTTTATTTTCTCTAGTTTTCTTTCTTCTCCTTCTTCTTTCTTCTTCTTCTTTCTTCGTCTTCCTCTTTTTATTTCTTCTTCTTCTTCTTCTTCTTCATTCTTTTTCTTCTACTTCTTCTTGTTCTTCTTCCTTCTTCATCTTCTTCTTGTTCTTTTTTCTTCTTCTTCTTCTATTTTTTCTTGCTTCTTCTTCATCTTGCTTCTTCTTCTTCCATCTTCTTTTTTCTTAGTTTTCTTTCTTTCTTCTTCTTCTTCTTCCTTCTTCTTCTTTTTCTTCTTCCTTATTCTTCTTTTTCTTCCATCTTCTTCGTTCTTCTTTTTCATCTTTCTTCTTCTTTCTTCTTTCTTCTTCTTCTATTACTTTTTCTTCCTCTTCTTCTTCTTTCTTGCTCTTCTTCCTTCTTCTTCTTCCTCTTTATACCTCTTCTCCTTTCTTTTTCTTGTTTTTCTTTCTCCTTTTCCTTCTTCTTTTCTTCTTCTTCTTCTCCTTCGGCTCTCTTCCTCTTCTTCTTATTTTTCTTCTTTCTTCTACTTCTTTCTTCTTCTTCTTTGTTCTTCTTCTTCTTTCTTCTTCTTTTTCCTTTTTTTTCTTCCTTCTCCTTCTTCTCTTTCTTCTTCTTCTTTCCTCTTGTTCTTCTTCCTTCTACTTATTCTTTCTTCTTGTTGTTGTTCTTCTTCTTTCTTCTTTCTTCTTTCTTCTTTCACTTTCTTCTACTTCTTCTTCTTCTATTTCTTTCTTTCTTCTTCTTCTTCTTCTTCTTCTTCTTCCTTTTTCTTCTTCTTCTTCTTCTTCTTTCTTATTCTTCATCATCTTTTTCTTTCTTGCTCTACTTCAATCTTCTTTTTCTTCCTTCTTCATCTTCTTTCTCCTTCTATCTTCCTCTTCCACTTTTTTCTTCTTCTTTCTTCTTCTTCTTCTTCTTCTTATTCTTCTTCTTCTTTTTTCTTCTTCTTCTTTTTTTCTTCTTCTTTATTATTCTTCTTCTTCCTCCTCTTCTTGTTCTTCTTCATTCTTTTTCCCCTTCGTCTTCTTCTTTCTTCTTCTTCTTCTTATCCATCTTCTGCTTCTTCTTTTCATCTTCATTCTTCTTCTTCCCCTTTCCTCTTTCTTCTTTCTTCTTCTTCTTCTTCTTCTACTTCTTCTTCTTCTTCTTCTTCTTCTTCTTTCATTCTCATATCCTATCTTCTTCGTCTTCTTCTATTTTCTTTATCATTTTATTCTTTTTCTTCTATCTTTTCTTCTTCATTCTTCTTCTTCTTCTTCTTCTTCTTTTGTTCTTCTTCTTCTTCTTCTTCTTTCTACTTCTTCTTCTTCTTCTTTCTTCGATTTCTTCTTCTTATTCTTCTTCTGTTCGCTTCTTCTACACTCCTCTTTTTCTTTTTTCTACCTCTTCTCTCTTCTCCTTCTTTCCTCTTCTTCTTCTTTCTTCTCCTTCTACTTCTATCTTCTTCTTCTTACTTCTTCTTCTTCTTTTTTCTTCTTCTTCTTTCTTCTTCTTCTTCTTCTTTTTCTTCTTATTCCCTCTTCATGTTCTTCTTGTTCTTCCTTCTTCTCCTTCTTCTTTCTTTCCTGTTCTCCTTCTTTCTTCTTCTTCTTCTTCTTCTTCTTCTTGTTTCTTCTTCCTCTTCTTCTTCTTCTTCTTATTCTGCTACTTCTTCTTCTACTTCTTCTTCTTGTTGTTTTTCTTTCTTCTTTCTTCTTCCTCTTCTTCTTCATCTTCGACTTTCTTTCTTCTTTCTTTTCTTCTTTCTTCTTCCTTTTCTTCTTCATCTTTGACTTTCTTCTTCTACTTCTTATTCTTCTTTTTTTATTCTTCTTCTTCTTCTTCTTCTTCTTCTTCTTCTTCTTCTTCTTATTGCTTCTTCTTCTTCTTGTTCTTCAACTTTTTATTCTTCTTCTTCTTTTTCTTCAACTTCTTCCTCTATGTTCTTCTTCTTCTTCTTTTTCATTCTTCTACTTTTTCTTTCTTCTTCTTTCTTTTTCATCTTCATCTTTTTTCTAATTCTTTCTTCATCTTCTTATTTCTTCTTTTTCGTCTTCTTCTTCTTTCTTCTTCTTCTCCTTCTTCCTTTTTCATTTTCTTCTTGTTCTTCTTTCTTCTTCTTCTTCTTCTTCTTTCTTCTTTTGATTCTTTCCTCTTCTAATTTCTTCTTCTTCCTCTTCTTCTTTCTTCTTCTTCATTCTTCTTGTTCTTCTTCATCTTTCTTCTTTTTCTTCTTCTTTCTTTTTCTTCTTTTTTCTTCTCTTCTTTCTTCTTCTTCTTCTTTCTTCTTCTTCTACTTCCTTCTTCTTCTTCCATCTTCCTCTTCTTTCTTCTTTTTTTCTTTTTTCCTCTTCTTTCTTTTTCTTCTTTTTCTTCTTTTTTCTTCTCTTCTTCTTCTACTTCGTCAGCTTGTCCTTCTTCTTTATTCTTCTACTTCTTGGTTATTCTTCTTCTTCTTATTCTTCTTTCTTTTCAGTCTTCTTTCTTCTTCTTCTTCCTTCTTTTTCTTATTCTTCTTTTTCTTTTTTATCTTCCCCTTTTTCTTCTTCTTCTTCTTCTTCTTCTTCTTCTTCTCTTCTTCTTTTTCTTTTCATTCTTCTTCTTCTTCTTTCTTCTTATTCTTTCTTCTTCTTCCTTTTCTACTTTCTACTTCATTTTCCTCTTTCTCCCTCTTCTTCTTTCTTCTTATTTCTTCTTCTTCCTTCTATTTTCATCTTCTTTCTTCTACTTCTTCCATCTTCTTCTTCTTCTTTCTTCTTCCTCTTCTTTCTTCTTAATTCTTCTTCTTCTTCTTCTTCTTTCTTATTATTTTTATTATTATTATTATTATTATTATTATTTTGCCTTCTACTTCTTTTTCATCTTCTTTTTTCTTCTGCTATTTCTTCTACTTCTTTCTTCTTCTTTATTCTTCTTCTTTTTATTCTTCTTTCCTCTTCGTCTTCTTTCTTCTTTTTCTTTCTTCTTCCTCCTCATTCTTCCTGTTCTTTTTTTTCTTCTTTATCTTCTTCTTCTTCCTCCTCTTCTTCTTCTTCTTCTTCTTCCTCTTCTGCTTCTTCTTCTTCTTCCTCTTCCTCGTTTACATCTTTCTTCTTATCTTTCTTCTTCTTCTTTCTTCTTTTTCTTCCTTCTTCTTCTTCCTTCTTCTTCTTCTTCTACTTTCTTCTTCGTTTTCTTCTTTCTCCCTCTACTTCTTTCTTCTTCTTCCTTCTTCTTCATCGGTTTTCTTCTTTTTTCTTCTTGTTTTTCTTTCTTCTTCTTCTTATTCTTTCTTCTTCCTCTTTCTTCTCATTTCTTCTTCTTCTTCTTTCTCTTCTTCTTCTTCTTCTTCTTTCTTCTTCCTCATCTTCTTTCATCTTCTTCTTTCTTCTTCATCATCTTTCTACTTCTTCCTCTTCTTCTTCTTCTTCTTCTTCTTTCTTAATCTTGTTCTTCTTCTTCGTCTTCTTTCTTCTTCTTTTTTCTTCTTTTTTTCATCTTCTTCTTCTTCTTCTTCTTTCTTCTTCTTCTTTCTTATTCTTCTTCTTTCTTCTTCCCCTTCTTTCTTCTTTTTTCTTCTTTCTTTATTCTTTTTCTTTTTCTTCTTCTTCTTTCTTCTTCTTCTTCTTCTTCTTCCTCTTCTTCCTCTTCTTCTTCTTTCTTCCTCTTCTTCTTTCTTCTTCTCCTTTCTACTTCTTCATTCTTCTTCTTTTTCTTTCTTGTTCCTTCTTCTTTCTTCTGCCTCTTCTTTCTTATTCTTCTTTGTCCTTCTTCTTCTGTGTTCGTTTTCTTCTTCTTCTTTCTTTTTTTCTTCCTTTCTTCCTTTTCTTCTTCTTCTGCTTCTTATTCATTCTTGTTCTTCTTCATCATTTTCATTCTTCATTTTCTTTTTTTTCTTCTTTTTCATACTTCTTTCTCTTACTTCTTTCATTTTCTTCTTCTTCTTCTTTATTCTTATTCTTCTTCCTTCTTTTTCTTTCTTCTTTTTCTTCTTTCTTCTTATTCTTCTTTCTTCTTCTTCGTCTCCTTCTTCTCCTTTATACCTCTTCTTCTTTCTCCACTTTTCTCCTTCTTCTTTCTTGTTCTTCATTCTTCTCCTTCTTTCTTCTACTCCTTTCATCTTCTTCCACTACTTTCTTCTTCTTCTTCTTCCTCTTCTTTTTCTTTCTTCTTCTTCTTCTTCTTCTTCCTATTCTTTTTCTTGTTCCTTCTTCTTCTTCTTCTTCCTCTTCTTCTTCTTGTTCTTCCTTCTTCTTTTTCTTCTTTTCTTTCTTCTTCTCCTTCTTCCCCTTCTTCTTCGACTTTCTTCTTCTACTTCTTTCATCTTCTTCCTTCTTCTTCTTCTTTCTCCTTTTTCTTCTTTCTTCTTCTTCTTTTTTCGAATTCTTTCTTTTTCTACTTCTTTCTTCTTTCTTCCTATTCTTTCTTCTTCTTTTTCTTCTTCTTTTACTTCTTATTTTTCTTCTTCTTACTTTTGTTCCTTATTCTTCTTCTTCGTCCATTGTTTCTTTATTCGTACTTTCTTCTTTATTCTTCTTCTTCTCCTTCCTTCTTCTTCTATCTTCTTCTTTCTTCTTTCTTATTTCTTCTTGTTCTATCGTCTCCTTTCTTCTTTCTTCTTCTTCTTTCTTCTGACATTTTCTTTTTCATTCTTCTTCTTCTTCTTCTTTTTCTTCTTCTTCTTTCTTCTTCTTCTTCTTGTTCTTCTTCTCCTTCTTTTTCTTACTTTTGCTTCTCTTCTTCTTCTTCTTCTTCATTCTTCTTCTTATTCTTTCTACTTCTACTTCTTCATCTTCTTCTTTCTTCTTCTTCTTCTTTCTTCTTATTTCTTCTTAATCTTCTTTCTTCTTATCCTTCTTCTTCTTCTACTTTTTCTTCTTCATTCTTCTTCTTCTCTCCTCTTTCTTCTTTCTCCTTATTCTTCTTCTTCTTTCTTCCTCATCTTCTTTCTTATTATTCGTCTTCTTCTTTCCTCTTCTTCTTCTTCTTCTTCTTCTTTCCTCTTCTTTCTCTTTCTTCTACTTCTTTCTTCTCCTTCTGCTTTGTTCTTCTTTTTCTTCTAATTCTTCTACTTTTTCTTTTTCTTCTTTCTACTTCTTCTTCTTCTTGTTCGTCCTTCTTCTTCTTCTTCTTCTTCTTCATCTCCTTTCTTCTTCTTCTTCTTTTTGCTTCTTCTTTCTTCTTCTTCTTTCAACTTCTTCTTCTTTGTTCTTCTTCTTCTTCATCTTCTTCTACTACCTTCTCCTTGTTCTCCTTCTTCATTTGTGATCTTCTTCTTGTTTGTATTTCTTCCTCTTCTTCTCTATATTTTTTCTTTTTCTTCTTTCTTCTCCTTCCTACTTTCTTTTTTCTCTTCTTCTTCTTCTTCCTTCTTTTTTTTCATCTTCTTCTTCTTCTTCTTCTTCTTTATTCTTCTTCTTTTTCATTGTTCCTCTTTCTTGTTTTTCTTCTTTCTGCTTCTTTTTTCTTCTTCTTCTTCATTCTTCTTCTTCTTCTTCTTCTTCCTCTCTTTCTTATCTTCCTCTTCTTTATTCTTCTTTCTTCTTCTTCTTCTTCAATTTCTTTCTTCTTCTTCAACTTTCTTCTTTTACTTCTTCATATTCTTCTTCTTTCTTCTTATTCCTTCTTCCTCTTCTTGTTTCTTCTTTTTCTTCTTTCTTCTTATTCCTCTTCTCCTTTCTTCTTGTTTTTCTTTTTCTTCTTTGTTCTTCATTGTCCTTTTTCTTCTTTCTTCTTCATCTTTCTTCTTCTTCTTCTTCTTCTCCATCTTCTTCTTCTTTTTCTTCTTTATTTTGCTTCTTTGTTCTTGTTTTTGCTTCTCCTCTCTTCTTTGTTCTTCTTCTTCCTTCTTCCTTCTTATATCTATTTCTTCTTTCTTCTTCTTCTTCTTCTTCTTCTTCTTCTTCTTCTTCCTCTTTCTTCTTTTTCTTCTACTTTCATCTTTTTCTTTCTCATTCTCCTTTTTCTTCTTCCTTTTCTTTCTATTTTTATTCTTTCTTCTTGTTTTTCTTCTTCTTTCTTCTCTTCTTCTTCTTCTTCTTCATCTTGTTCTGCTTTTTTCTTCCTCATCTTCTTGCTTCTTCGTTATTTGTCTTCTTTTTTTCTTCTTCTTTCTTCTCCTTCTTTGTTCTTCTTCTTCTTCTTCTTCTTCTTTCTCCTTCTTCTCTCGTCTTCATCTTTTTCTTTTTTCTTTTTTTCTTCTTCATCTTCTTCTTCCTTTTTTTCTTCTTTCATTTTCTTCTTCTTCCCCTTCTCTTATTTCTTCTTCTTCTTCTTTCTTCTTTTTCTACTTCTTTCTTCATCTTCTTTTCTTCTTTGATTTTATTCTTTTGCTTCTTTTTATTCTTCTTCTTTCCTCTACTTCTCCTTTCTTCTTCTGCCTTCTTATTCTTTCTTCTTCATTCTTCTTCTTCTTCTTCATTCTTTTTCTTATTCTTCTTTTTTCGTCTTCTTTCTTCTTCTTCTTCTTTTGACTTCTTTCTTCTTCTACTTCTTCTTCTTTATTCTTCTTCTTCCGTCTTCTTTGTTCCTCTTCTTTCTTCTCCCTTCTTAGTTGTTCTTCTTCCTTCTTTCTTTTATCTATTTTTTCTTTCTTCTTCTTCTTCGTCTTCTTCTTCTTCTTCTTCTTTCTTTCTCTTCTTCTTATTTACTTGTTCTTCTTCTTCTTTCTTCTTGTCCTTCTTCTTCTTCTTCTACGTTCCTCTACAACTTTTTTCTTAATCTTCTTTCTTCTTATCCCTCTTCTTCTTCTTCTTCTTCATTTATTTTCTTGTCCTTTCTTTTTCATCTTTCTTCTTCTTCTTCTTTTTCTTTCTTTCTGTTTTTCTTTCTTCTTTTTCTTTCCTTTTCTTCTTCTTTTTTTTCTTCTTCATTCTTCTTCT
>JAIUJO010000951.1:210000-222500 GCA_023846275.1 Vanilla planifolia
CTCCTTTTTCTTTCGTCTTTTTTTTCTTTCTTCTTGTTCTTCTTTCTTCTTCTTCTTCTTCTTCTTCTTCTTCTTCTTCCTTCCTCTTCTTCTTTCTTCTTCTTTCTTCTTCTTTTTCCTTCTTCTTTCTTCTTCTTCTTCTTCTTATATCTTCTTCCTCTTCTTTCTTCTTCTTTCCTTTTATTCCTCTTGTATTTCTTTCTTCTTCTTCTTCTTCTTCTTCTTTATCTTCTTTTTCTTGTTTTTCTTCTTCCTCCCTTATCTTCATCTTCTTTCTTCTTCTTTTTTCTTCTTTTTTCTTCTTTTTCTTTCTTTTTCTTCTTCTTTCTTCTTATTCTTTCCTCTTCTTCTACTTTCTTGTACTTCTTCTTTTATCTTCTTCTTTCTTCTTCTTCTTCTTTCTTCTTCTCCATCTTTTTCTTCTTCTTTATTCTTCTTTTCTTCCTCTTCCTTCTTCATCTTCTTCTTCTTCTTATTTCTTCTTCTTCTTTTCCTTTCTTCTTCTTCTTCTTTCTTCTTCTTCATCCATCTTCTTTTTCTTTCTTCTTTTTCTTCTTTCCTCTTCTTCTTCCTCTTCTTTTGCTTCTTCATCTTCTCTATTCTTCTTTTACTTCTTTCTTCTTCTTCTTCTTGATCTTCTTCTTTTCTTCTTCTTCTTCTTCTTCTTCTTCTTCTTCTTTCTACTTCTTCATCTTCTTCCTCTTCATCTTCTTTCTTCTACTTCTTCTTCCTTCTTCTTCCTCTTTCTTTTATTTCTTGCTTCTTATTTCTTCTTCTTTCTTCTTTTTCTTCCTCTACTTCTTCTTTCTTCTACTTTCTTCTCTTCTTTCTTCTTCTTCTTCTACTTTCTTTTTCTTCTTTCTTCTTCTTCTTACCTCTCTTATTCTTCTTCTTCTTCTTCTTCTTCTTCTTCTTCTTCTTTTTCTTCTTCTTCTTCTTGTTTTTCTTCTATTTCTTTCTATTTCTTCTTTTCCCTTCTTTTTCTTTCTTTCTTCTTCTTCTACTACTTTCTCTCTTTGACTCTTCTCTTATTGTTCTTTTTCTTTCTTTCTCTTCTTCTTCCTATTATTCTTTCTTCTTCTTCATCTTTTTTTTTCTTCATTTTCTTCTTTCTTCCACTTCTTCCTCCTACTTCTTTCTCTTACTTCTTTCTTCTTCCTTTTTCTTCTTCTTCTTCTTCTTTTTTCTTCATCTTCATCTTTTTCTTCTTCTTTTTTCTTCATCTTCATCTTCATCTTCTTCTTATTCCTTATTTTTTATCTTCTTCCTTCTTTTTCTTCTTTCTTCTTGTTCTTCTTTCTTCTTCTTCTTCTACTTTTTCTTCTTCTTGCTTCTACTTCATCTACTTCTTCTTCTTCATCTTTCTTCTTCTCCTCCTCTTTCGTCTTCTTCCTCTTTCTTCTTCTTCTTCCTTCTTCTTCTTCCTTCTTCTTCTTTCTTCTTCTTCTTCTGCTTTTTCTTCGTCTTTTTCCCCTTCTTCTTCTTCTTCTCCATCTTCTTCTTCTTCTTTCTTCTTCTTGTTTCCTCTTCTTTCTTCTTAATCTTCTTTCTTCTTATCCTTCTTCTTCTTCTTTTTCTTCTTCACTCTTCATTCTTCTTCTTCTTATCTCCTCTTTCTTCTTTTTCTTATTCTTCATCTTCTTCTTGTTCTTCTTTCTTCTTCTTCTTCTTCTTTATTCTTTATCTTTCTTCTCCTTTTTCATTCTTCTTCATCTTTTTCTTCTTCTATTTCTTCTTTTTCTTCTTGTTCTTCTATCTACTTCATCTTCCTTCTTGTTCTTCCTCTTCTTTTTCATCTTCTTTCTTCTTCTTTTTTTTTCTTCTTTTCTTTCTTCTCCTTCATCTTTATTCTTCTTCTTTCCTCATCTTCTTTCTTTTCCTTCTTCCTCTTCTTTCTTATTCTTTTTCTTTGTTGTTGTTCTTCTTCTTCTTCTTTCATCTTCTTCTTCTTCCTTCTTCATCTTCTTATTTTTCTTTAATCTTTTTCTTCTTCTTCTTCTCTTTCTTTCTTCATTTTCTTCTTTCTACTTCTTCTTTCTTTCTTTCTTTTCTTCTTCTTCTTTCTTCTTCTTCTTCTTTCTTCTTCTTCTTCTTCTACTTCTTCTTTATTCTACTTCTTTTCCCTTGTTCCTGTTTCTTCTTTTTCTTCTTTCTTCTTCTTCATTCTTCTTCTTCTTCTTCTTCTTCTTCTTCTTCTTCCTCTTCTTCTTCTTCTTCCTCTTCTTTCTTCTTCTATCCTCTTCTTCTTCTTTTATTTCTTTCTTCTTCTTCTTCTCCTTCTTCTTCTCCTTCTTCTTCTCCTTCTTCTTCTTCTACTACTTCTTGTTCTTCTTTCCACTTTTTTTCTTCTTCTTTCTTCTTTTTCTTATTATTCTTCTTCTTCAACTTTCTTCTTTTGCTTCATCTTTCTTCATATTTCTTCTACTTCTTTCTTCTACTTCTCTCTTCTTCTTCCTTCTTCCTCTTCTTCTTTCTTCTTTTTCTTCCTTCTTCTTTTTCTTCTTCTTCTTCTTTCTTCTTCTTTTTCATATTCTTCCTCTGCTTCCTCCTTCTTCTTTCTTCTTCCTCTTCTTCTTATCTTTCTTTCTTTTTCTTCTTATTCTTTTTCTTCTTTCTTCTGCTTCTTCTTTCTTTCTTTCTTTCTCCTTCCTTCTTCTTCTTCCATCTTCTTTCTTCTTCTTTCTAATTGTTTTTTGTTCTTCTTTCTACTTCTTCTTTCTCCTTCTTCTTCAATACTTCTTTTTCTTTTTTATTCTTCTGCTTCTTGCCTCTTCTTCTATCTTCGTCTTTGTTCTTTCTTCGTTTTTATTGTTCATTCTTCTCCTTTCTTCTTTCTTCTTCTTTCTTCATCTTTCTTCTTTCTTTTTCTTTTATCTTCCTCTTCTACTTCTTCTTCATTCTTTGCTTCTTCTTTTTCTTCTTCTTCTTCTTCTTCTTCTTTCTTCTTCTTCTACTTCTTTATTATTATTCTTCTTCCTCTTCTACTTCTTTCTTCTTTTGTTTCTAGTTTTTCTTCTTCCTTTTCCTCCTTTCTTCATCTTCTTACTTCTTTTTCTTTCTTCTTCTTCTTCTTCATTCTTCTTTTTCTTTCTGCTTCAACTACTTTCTTCTACTTCTTCTTCTTTCATCTTTTTCTTTTTCTTCTTCTTCTTCTTCTTCTTTCTTCTTCTGCTTCTCTTTCTTCTTCTTCTTCTTTTCCTATCTTCTTTTTCTTTGATCTTCTTCTTCATCCTTCTTCTTCTTTCTTCTTTTTCTTCTTTTCACTTCTTCTTCCTCTTCTTCTACTTTTTGTTCTTCTTTATTCTTCTTCTTGTTCCATCTTTTTTCTTCTTTTTGTTTTTTTATTCTTTTCTTCTATCTTCTTCCTCTTCTTTTTCTTCTTGTTATTTCTTGTTTCTCTTATTTCTTCTTTTTTTTCTTCTTTTTCTTCTTTATCTTCTTTCTTCTACTTCTTTCTTCTTCTTCTTTCTTCTCCTACTTCTCTCTTCTTCTTCTTCTTGATATTCTTCTTCTTCTTCTTCTTCCTCTTCATCTTTCTACTTCTTCTTTCTTCTTCTCTTTCTTCTTCTTCTTCTTCTATCTTCTTCTTCTTCTTCTTTCTTTCTTGTTTTTCTTCCTCGACTTCTTTTTTCTTCTTCTTCTTCCTTCTTTTAATTTCTTCTTCTTCTTTCATTTTCTTATATTTGCTCGTTCTTCTTCTTCTTCTTCTTCTTCCATCTTCTTCTTCTTCTTCTTCCATCTTCTTCTTCGTCTTCTTATTCGTTCTTCTTCTTCTTCGTTCTTGTTCTTCTTTGTCTTTTTTCTTTCTTCTTCTTCTTCTTCTTCTTTCTTTCTCTTCTTGTTCTTCGTCTTTCTTTTTCTTCTTTCTTCTTTCTCTTCTTCCTCCTACTTCTTTTTCCTGCTTCTTTCATCTTCTTCTTCTTCCTCCTCTTTTCTCTTCATCTTCTTCTTTTTCTTGTTCTTCTTCTTTCTTCTTCTTCTTCCCCTTTTCCTACTTCTTCTACCTCTTCTCCTTCTTCGTCTTTCTTTCTTTTCTTTTCTCTTCTTCTTCTTTCTACTTCTTTCTTCTTCTTCTATCTTCTTCCACTTCTTTCTTCTGCTTTCTTTTTCTTCTTCTTCAACATTTTTCTTTCTTCTTCTTCTACTTCTTCTTTCTACTTTCTTCTGGTTCTTCTTCTTCCTCTTCTTCTTTCTTCTTCCTTTTTCTTCTTCTTCTTTTTCTTTTTCTTATTCTTCTTCTCATAATTTCTACTTCTTCTTCTTCCTCTTCTTCTTATTCTTCAACTTTATTCTTCTTCCTCTTCTTCTTCTTTCTTCTTGATCTTCTTTCATCTTCTTCTTACTTCTTCTTCTTTCTTCTTAATCTTCTATCTTCTTATCCAAGTTCCTCTTCTTCTTCATTCTTCTACTTCCCCTTTCCTCTTTCTTCTTTCTTCTTCTTCTTCATCTTCTTTTTTCTCACCTTCTTTCTTCTTCGTCTTCTTCTACTTCTTCATTTTCTTCTTCTATTTTTTTATTCTTTATTCTTTATCATCTTTCTTCACATTCTTCTTTCTTCTTCTTCTATTTCTTTTTCTTCTTCGTGTTCTTCTTTCTACTTCTTCTTTCTTCTTTGTTTTCTTCTTCTTTCTTCTCCTTTTTCTTCTTCTTCTTTCTTTCTTCTTCTTCTTTCTTTCTTCTTCTTCTTTTTTTCTTCTTCTTCTTTCTTCATCCTTCTCTTTTTCTTCTTCTTTTTCTTCTTTCTTCTTCTTCTTCTTCTAGTTCTTCTTCTTTTTCATCATCATCTTCTTTTTCTTCTTCTTCTTCATCCTTCATCCTTCTTCTTCTTCTTCTTCTTCTTTCTTCTTTTCTTCTTCTTCTTCTTTGGCTTTCTTCATCTTCGTCTTCTTATTCTTCTTGTTTATTCTACTTCATCTTTCTTCTTCCTTCTTCTTCTTTCTTCTTTTTTGTTCTTCTTCTTCTTTCCTCTTCTTTCTTCTTCTTTATTCTTCTTCTTCTTCTTCTTCTTCCTCTTCTTCTTTCTTTCTTCTTCTTCTTCTTTCCTCTTCTGCTTTCTTCTTCTTCTTCTTCTTCTACTTTCTTCTTCTTCATTTTCTCCTTCTTCCTTTTTCTTCTTCTTCTTCTTCTTCTTTTTCTTTCTTCATCTTCCTCTTTCTTCCTGTTATTCCTTCTTCTTCTTATGTTTCTTCTTCTTCTTTCTCTTCGTCTTTCTTCTTCTTCTTCTTTTTCTTCTTCTTCTTTTTTATTCTTCTTCTTCTACCTTCCTCTTTCTTCTTTTTCTTCTTTCTTCTCCTTTTTTCTTCTTTCTTTTTCTTTTCTCTTCTTCTTCTTCTTCTTTCTTCATCCTCTTCTTTCTTCTTTTTTCATCTTCTTCTTCTTTCTTCTTCTTTCTTCTTATTCTCCTCCTCTTTCTTCTTTTTCTTGTTCTTCTTTCTTCTTCTTCTTCTTCTTCTCCTCGTTCTTTTTCTTCTGCTTATTCTTCTTCTTCCTCTTCTTCTTCGTTCTTCTTTTCTCTTCTGCTTCTTTCTTCTTCTTCTTATATCTTCTTCTTCTTTCTTTTTCTTCTTTCTTCTTCTTCTTCTTCATCTTCTTCTTTTACTTTTCTTCTTCCTCTTCTTTCTACTTCTGGTTTTTCTTCTTCTTCTTCTTTCCTCTTGTTCTTCCTCTTCTTCTTCTTTCTTCTTCTTCTTCGTTCTTCTTTTTCTTTCTTCTTCTTTCTTCTTTTTCTTTCCTCTTGTTTTCTTTCTTCTCCTTCTTCTTCATTCTTCTTCTTTCTTCGTCTTCCTCTTTTTACTTCTTTTTTTTTTCTTCTTCTTCTTCTTCTTCTTTCTTCTACTTCTTCTTGTTCTTCTTCCTTCTTCATCTTCTTCTTATTCTAATTTCTTCTTCTTCTTCTATTTTTTCTTTCTTCTTCTTTCATCTTCTTTTTTCTTAGTTTTCTTTCTTTCTTCTTCTTTCTTTCTTCTTCTTCTTCTTCCTTATTCTTCTTTTTCTTCCATCTTCTTTTTTCTTCTATTTCATCTTTCTTCTTTCTTTTTTCTTCTTCTTCTACTACTTTTTTTTCTATTCTTTCTTCTTCTTCATCCTCTTTCTACCTCTTCTCCTTTCTTCTTCTTGTTTTTCTTTCTCCTTTTCCTTCTTCTTTTCTTCTCCTTTGGCTCCCTTCCTCTTCTTCTTATTCTTCTTCTTTCTTCTACTTCTTCTTTCTTCTTCTTCTTTCTTCTTCTTCTTCTTTCTTCTTCTATTTTCTTTTTATTCTTCTTTCTCCTTCTTCTTCTCTTTCTTCTTCTTGTTTCTTCTTGTTCTTCTTTCTTCTACTTCTTCCTTCTTATTGTTGTTCTTCTTCTTCTTTCTTCTTTCACTTTCTTCTACTTCTTCTTCTTCATCTTTTTCTTTCTTCTTCTTCTTCTTCTTCTTCTTCCTTTTTATTCTTCTTCTTCTTATTTCTTATTCTTCATCATCTTTTTCTTTCTTGCTCTTCTTCAATCTTCTTTTCTTCCTTCTTCATCTTCTTTCTCCTTCTTCTATCTTCCTCTTTCACTTTTTTTTTCTTCTTTCTTCTTCTTCTTCTTCTTCTTCTTCTTCCTCTTCTTTTTCTTCTTCTTGTTCTTCTTCTTCTTCTTCTTCCTTCTACATCTTCTTGTTCTTCTTTCTTCTTCTTCTTCTTTTTCTTTCTTCTTCTTCTTTCTTCTTGTTCTTCCTTCTTTTTTTTCTTCTTCTTCCCACCTTTTCTTCTTTCTTCTTCTACTTCTTATTCTTTTTTCTTCTTCCTCTACCTTGTTCTTCTTTCTTCTTTTTCTTCTTTCTTCTTCTTGTTCTTCCTCTTCTACTTCTTCTTCTTCCTCCTCTTCCTTCTTTCCACTTTTTCTTCTTATTCTTTTTCTTTTTTCTTCTTCTTCTTCTTCTTCTTCTTCGTCTTTTTTTACATGTTTTTTTTTCTTCCTCTTCTTCATCTTCTCATTCTACTTTCTTCTTTTTCATCTTTTTCTTTCTTCTTCTTTTTCTTGTTCTTCTTTAACTTTCTTCTTCTACTTCTTCTAATTCTTCTTCTTTCTTCGACTTCTTCTTTCTTCTTCTGGTTTCTTCTTTTTTCTCTTGTTCTTTCTTCTTTTTTCTTCTTCTTGTTTCTTCTTCTTCTTCTTCTTCTTCTTCTTCTTTCTTCTTCTTCTTCTTCCTCCATTTCTTCTTCCTTCTTTTTCATCTTCTTGTTTCTTCTTCTTCTTCTATTTCATTCTTCTTCTTCTTTATTCTTCTTCTTCCCTCTTTTTCTTCTTTCTTCTTCTTCTTTCTTCTCTCTTCTTTTTCTTTTTCTTCTTCTTCTTTTTCTTCTTCTTTATTCTTCTTCTTTCTCCTTATTCTTCTATCTTCTTCTTTCTTCTTCTTCTTCTTCTTTCTTCTTTCTTCTTCTTCATCTTCTTCTTCCACTTCTTTCTTCTTATTCTTCTTTTTTCTCTTCTTTCTTTCTTTTTCTTCTTCCTTATCTTCTTCTTCATCTTCTTCTTCTTCTTCTTCTTCTTCTTTCTTCTTCTTTATTATTCTTCTTCTTCTTTCTCTTCTTGTTCTTCTTCATTCTTCTTCCCCTTCGTCTTCTTCTTTCTTCTTCTTCTTCTTCTTTCCTCTTCTTTCTTCTTATCCATCATCTGCTTCTTTTCTTCTTTATTCTTCTTCTTCCCCTTTCCTCTTTCTTCTTTCTTCTTCTTCTTCTTCTTCTACTTCTTCTTCTTCTTCTTCTTCTTCTTTCATTCTCATCTCCTATCTTCTTCATCTTCTTCTATTTTTTTATCATTTTATTCTTTTTCTTCTATCTTTTCTTCTTCATTCTTCATCTTCTTTCTTCTTCTTCATCATCTTCTTCTTCTTCTTCATCTTCCTTTTGTTCTTCTTCTTCATCTTCTTCTTTCTACTTCTTCTTCTTCTTTCTTCGATTTCTTCTTCTTATTCTTCTTCTTTCCGCTTCTTCTACACCCCTCTTTTTCTTTATTCTACCTCTTCTCTCTTCTCCTTCTTTCCTCTTCTTCTTCTTCTTTCTTCTCCTTCTTCTACTTCTTTCTTCTTCTTCTTACTTCTTCTTTCTTCTTTCTTCTTCTTCTTCTTCTTATTCCCTCTTCATCTTTTTGTTCTTCCTTCTTCTTCTCCTTCTTTCTTTCCTCTTCTCCTTCTTTCTTCTTCTTCTTCTTCTTCTTATTCTTCTAATTCTTCTTCTTGTTGTTGTTTTTATTTCTTCTTTCTTTTCTTCTTTCTTCTTCCACTTCTTCTTCCTCTTCGACTTTCTTCTTCTACTTCTTATTCTTCTTTTTTCTTCTACTTATTTCTTCCTCTTCATCTTCTTCTTTTTTTCTTCTTCTTCTCTCTTCTTCTTCTCCTTCTCTTTCTTTTTCTTCTTCTTATTGCTTCTTCTTCTTCTTGTTCTTGTTCTTCTTCTTCTTCTTCTTCTTTTTTCTAATTCTTTCTTCTTCTTCCTCTTTCTTCTTCTTCTTCTTCTTCTTCTCTCTTCTTCTTCTGCTTCTTCCTTTTTCATTTTATTCTTGTTCTTCTTTCTTCTTCTTCTTCTTCTTCTTTCTTCTTCTTATTCTTTCTTCTTCTAATTTCTTCTTCTTCTTCTTCTTCTTTCTTTTTCTTTCTTCTTTTTCTTCTTCTTTCTTTCTCTTCTTCTTTCTTCATCTTTCTTCTTCTTCTTCTTTCTTCTTCGTCTACTTCCTTCTTCTTCTTCTTCCATCTTCCTCTTCTTTCTTCTTTTTTTCTTTTTTATTCTTCCTTTTTCTTCTTCTTCTTTTTTCTTCTCTTCTTCTTCTTCTTCTTCATCAGCTTCTCCTTCTTTATTCTTCTACTTCTTTATTCTTCTCCTTCTTCTTATTCCTTCTTCTTCTAATTTCTTCTTCTTCTTCTTCTTCTTCTTCTTTATTCTTCTTTTTCTTCCTTCTTCTTTCTTCTTTTTCTTCTTTCTTCTTGTTCTTTCTTCTCTTTTCATCTTTCCTCTTCTTCTTTCTTTTATCATTTTCTCTTCTCTTCTTTTTCTTCTTTTTCTTCTTCTTTCTTCTTCTTCCTTCTTTTCTTCTCCCTATTTTCCTTGTTCTTCTTCTTCTTCTTCTTCTTTCTTCTTCTTCTTATTTTTCTTTCTTCATCTTCTTCTTCTTCTTCTTCTTTCTTCATTTTTTTTATCTTTAATTTCATCATCTTCTTCTTTCACTTCTTAATTCTTCCTCCTTATTTTTCTTCTCCTTCTTTCTAGTTCTTCTTTCTTCTTCTTCTTATTTTTTCTTCCTCTTTTTCTTCTTCGTATTTATTCTTCTTCTTCTTCCTTCTTCTTTCCTCTTTTACTTCATTCTTCTTCTTCTTTCTTCTTCTTCTTCTTCTTCTTCTTCTTCTTCCTCTCTTCTTCTTCTTTCATCTTCTTTTTTCTTGTCCTTCTTTCTACTTCTTTTTCTTACTTCTTTCTTCTTTGTGCTTCTTCTTTTTCTTCTTCATTTTCTTTTTGTTCTTTCGTCTTCTTCTTCTTCTTCTTGTTCTTCTTTATTCTTTTTCTTCTTCCTTCTTCTTCCTCTTATTCTTCTTCTTCTTCTTCTTATTCTTCTTGTTTCATCAACTTCTTCATTCTTTTTCTTCGTTCGTCTTGTTCTTCTTTCTTCTTCTTCTTCTTCTTTCTTCTTCTTCTTCTTCCCTCTTCTTCTTTTGACTTCTTATTTCTTCTTTTTCTACTATCTTCTTCTTCGTTCTTTCTTCTTCTTTTTCTTCGTCTTCTTGATCTTCCTTCTTCTTCTTCTTCATCTTCCTTCTTCCTTCTTCTTCTTCTTTGTTCTTCTTGTTTCTTCTTCTTTGTCTCCTTTTTCCTTTCTCTTCTTCTTTTTCTTTCTTCTTCTTCTTCTTCTTCTTCTTCTTCTTTCTTCTTCTTTTCTTCTTCTTCTTCTTTCTTCTTTTTTTCTTTCTTCTCCATTCTTCTTTCTTCTTTTTTTTTCTTCTTCTTTCTTCTTCATTTTTCATGTTTCTTCTTCTTTTTCTTCTTTCTTCTTCTTCTTCTTCTTCTTCTTCTTCTTCTTCTTCTTCTTCTCCTTAATGATCTTCTTCTCGTTCTCTTTCATCTTCTTTTTTTTTCTTCTTTTTTTCTTTCTTCATAATCTTGTTTCCTCTTAATCTTCTTTCTTCTTATCTTTCTTCTTCTTTTTCTTCTTCTTCTTCATTCTTCTTCTTCCTTTTTCTTCTTCTTTCTTCTTGTTAATTTTCTTTCTTCTTTTCCTTCTTTTTCTTCTTCTTCTTCTTCATTCTTCTTCTTCTTCTTCTTTCTTCTTCTTCTTCTACTTCTTTCTTCTTCTTCTTCTTCTTACTTCCTCATTTTCTTTCTTCTGCTTTATTCTTCTTCTGCTTTCTTCTTTTTCTTTCTTTTTCTTCTTATTTCTTTTTCTTTCTTCTTCTTCTTCTTCTTCTTCTTTCTTCTTCTTCTTTGCCTTGTTCTTTTACTTTTTCTTCTTCTTCTTTCTTTTGCTTCTTTTTGTTTTCTTTCTTCTTCTTCTTCTTTGCTTTCATCTTTTTTTTTCTTCTTCTTCTTCTTCTTATCTTTCTATTTTTTCTTCTTCATCTTATTCTCTGTTTATCTTTTCTTCTTCTTCTGCTACTTTTTATTATTATTCTTGTTTCTTCTATGTCTTCATTCTTTTTATTCATTGTTCTTCTTCTTTTTCTTCTTCTCCTTTCTTCTTCTTCTTTCTTCTTTATCTTTTTCATACTTCTTCTTCTTTCTTCCTCCTTCTTCTACTACTTCTTTTTTCTTCTTTCTTCTTCTTCTTCCCCTTCTCTTACTTCTTCTACCTCTTTTTCTTCTTTTTCTTTCTTCCTCTTCTTTTCACTTCTTCTTCTATCTTTTTCCACTTCTTTCTTCTTCTTCTTTCTCCTTCTACTTCTTCTTTCACCTTCTTCTATCTTCTTCCACTTCTTTCTTCTTCTTCTTTCTCCTTCTACTTCTTCTTTCACCTTCTTCTATCTTCTTCCACTTCTTTCTTCTTTCTTTTTCTTATTCTTCATCATTCTTCTTTCTTCTTCTTCTTCTTCTTCTTCTTATTCTTCTACTTCTTCTTTCTGCTTTCTTCTTGTTCTCTTCTTCCTCTTCTTCTTTCTTCATCCTTTTCTTCTTCAAATTCTTCTTCTCCAACTTTCTTCTTCTTCTTCCTCTTCTTCTTTATTCTTCTTCCACATCTTCTTCTTCTTCTTCTTTCTTCTTCTTCTTTGTTCTTCTTTCTTCTTATCCATCTTTTTCTTCTTCTTTTTCTTCTTCATTCTTCTTCATCCCCTTTCCTCTTTCTTCTTTCTTCTTCTTCTTCTTCTTCTTCTTCTTCTTTCTTTCTTTCTCACCTTCTTTCTTCCTCGTCTTTCACTTTTTCTTCTTCTTTCTTCATCTTCTTTTGCTTCCTTCTTCACTTTCTTCTTTCTTCTTGTTCTTCTTGTTGTTGTTGTTCTTCTTCTTCTTCGTCTTCTTCTTCTTCTTCTTTCTTCTTTTTCCTCTTTCATCTTCTTCTTTCAACTTCTTCTTTCGTGTTTCTTCTTTTTCTTCTTCTTCGTTCTTCTTCTTCTTCTTCTTCTTCTTTTCTTCTTCTACTTCTTCTTCTTCTTCCTTCTTCTTCTTCTTCTTCTTCTTCTTCTTCTTTCTTCTTTTGTTCTTCTTTTCTACTTATTCTTCTTATTCTTCTGCTTCGGCTTTCTTTTTCTTCTTCTTCTTATTCTTCTTATTTATTCTACTTCTTCTTTCTTCTTCTTACTTCTTCTTCTTTCTTCTTCTTTTTCTTTCTTCTTCTACTTCTTTCCTCCTCTTTCCTCTTCTTTCCTCTTCTTGATTCTTCTTCTTCTGCTTTCTTCTTCTTCTTCTTCATCATCTTCATCTTTTTCTTCTTCTTCTTCCTTCTTCTTCTTCTTCTTCTTCTTCTTTCTTCTTCTTATTCTTCTTCCTCTTTCTTCCTATTATTCCTTCTTCTTCTTCTATTTCTTCTTCTTCTTTCTTCTTCTTCTTCTTCTTCTTCTTCTTCTTCTTTATTCTTCTTCTTCTACCTTCTTCTTTCTTCTTTTTCTTCTTTCTTCTTTTTTCTTCTTATTTCTTTTTTTCTTTTCTTCTTCTTCTTCTTCTTTCTTCTTCCTCTTCATTCTTCTTATTTCATCTTCTTCTTTTTCTTTCTTCTTCTTTCTTTTTCTTCTCCTTCTTCTTTTTTTTTCTTGTCCTTCTTTCTTCTTCTCCAACTTCTTTCTTCTTCTTCTTCTTCTTCTTCTTCTTCTTTCTTCTCCTCGTCCTTCTTCTTCCCTTTCTTATTCTTCTTCTTCTTCTTCTTCTTCTTCTTCTTCCTTCTTCTTATTTCTTCTACTTCTTTCTTCTTCTTCTTATTTCTTCTTCTTCTTTCTTCTTCTTCTTTCCTCTTCTTCTTCTTCATCTTCTTGTTTTACTTTTTCTTTTTCTTCTTCATCTTTTTACTTCTTGTTTTTCTTCCTCTTCTTTTTTCATCTTCTTCTTTCTCTTCTTCTTCTTT
>JAIUJO010000951.1:225000-268445 GCA_023846275.1 Vanilla planifolia
CTTCTTCTTCTTCTTCTTCCCCTTCTCCTACTTCTTCTACTTCTTCTTTCTTCCTCTTCTTTTTTCTTCTTCTTCTCCCTACTTCTTTCTTCTTCTTCTTTCACCTTCTACTTCTTTCTCCTTATATCTTCTTCTACTACTTTCTTCGTCTTTCTTCTTCTTCTTCTTCTTCTTCTACGTCATTCTTCTTTCTTCTTCTTCTTCTACTTCATTCTTCTTTCTTCTTCTTCATGTTCTTCTTTCACTTCTTCTTTCTTCTTCTTCTTCCTCCTCTTCTTCTTTGTTTCTTTTTCTTCTACCTTATCTTCTTCCTCTTCTTCTTCTTTCTTCTTCTTTTTCTTCTTCTTCTTCTTCTTCTTCTTCTTTATCTTTCTTCTTCTTCTTCCTCCTCTTGTTCATCTTCTTTCTTCTTCCCCTTCTTCTTCTTCTTCTTTCTTGTTCTTCTTCATCGTTCTCATCCAACTTCTTCTTCTTCTTCTTCTTCATTCTTCTTCTTCTCATTTCCTCTTTCTTCTTTCTTCTTCTTCTTCTTCTACTTCTTCTTCTTCTTCTTCTTCCATTCTCATCTTCTATCTTCTTCGCCTTCTTCTACTTTCTTTATCATTCATTTTCTTCTATCTTTTTCTTCTTCATTCTTCTTTTTCTTTCTTCTTCTACTACTTCTTTTTCTTCTTCTTCATCATTTTCTTCCTTCTACTTCTTCTTCTTTCTTCGAATTCTTCTTCTTGTTCTTCTTCTCTCCGCTTCTTCTACTTTCCTCTTTTTCTTTTTTCTTCCTCTTCTCTCTACTTCTTCTTTCCTCTTCTTCTTCTTTCTTCTCCTTCTTTTTTTTTCTTCTTCTTCTCTCTTCTTCTTCTTCTTTCTTCTTCATCTTCTTCTACTTGTTTTTCTTCTTCTTCTTCTCATTTCTTCTTCATCTTCTTGTTCTTCTTTCATCTTCTTCTCTTTCTTTTTTCTTTCCTCTTCTCCTTTCTTCTTTTTCTTCTTCTTCTTCTTCCTCTTCTTCTTCTTCTTTTTCTTCCTCTTGTTTCTTCTTCTTCTTCTTCTTCTTGTTGTTGTTTTTCTTTCTTCCTTTTCATCTTCTTCCTTCTCCTTCCTCTTCTTTCTTCTCTTTCTTCTTTCTTCCACTTCAA
Organism: Vanilla planifolia; assembly: GCA_023846275.1. Lineage (NCBI taxonomy): Eukaryota > Viridiplantae > Streptophyta > Magnoliopsida > Asparagales > Orchidaceae > Vanilla > Vanilla planifolia. The sequence continues at coordinate 226,134 of JAIUJO010000951.1, forward strand.
TTTTTTCTTCTTCTTCTTCTTTCTTCTTCTTCTTCTTCTTCTTTTTCTTCTTCTTCTTCTTGCCTCTTCTTGTTCTTGTTCTTCTTCTTCTTCTTCTTCTTCTTCTTCGTCTTCTTCTTTATTCTACTTTTTCATCCTTCTTCTTTCTTTTTTTTCATCTATCTTCTTCTTCTTCTTTCCTCTTCTTTTTCTTCTTCCTCTTCTTCTTCTTCTTCCCTTTCTTCTTCTTTCTTACTCTTCTTCCTTCTTCATCTTTCTAGCTCTTCTTCTTTCTTCTTCTTCTATTTCCCTCTTTTTCTACTTCTTTTCTCTTCTTCTTCATAATCATTTTCTTTCTTCTTCTTTCATCTTCTTCTTCTTTTTCCATCTACTTCTTTCTCCCTCTTCTTTCTTCTTTTTCTTCTTTCTTCTTCTTCATCTTTCTTTTTTATCTTCTTCTTTCTTCTTCTTCTTCTTCTTCTTCTTCTTCTTCTTCTTTTCTTCTTCTTCTTCTTCTTTCTTCTTTCTTCTTTTCTTCTTTCTTCCTCTTTCAACTTCTTTCATCTTCTTCTTCTATCATCTTCCTTTTCTTTCTTCTTTTTTCTACTTCTTCATCTTTTTTTCCTCTTTCTTCTTCTTTTTCGTCCTTCTTGTTCTTCTTATTCTTCTTCACCTTCTTCACCTTCTTCCATTTCTTCTTCTTCTTGTTCTTCTTTCTTCTATTCTTCTTCTTTTTTTTCTTCTTCCCTTTTTACTATTTTAATTATTATTCTGTTTTCTTCTACTTCTTCTTTCTTTTTATTCCTTTTTCTTCTACTTTTTCTTCTTCTTCTTTCCCATTCTTTCTTCTTCTTCTTCTTCTTCTTCTTTCTTCTTCTTCGTCTTCTTCTTTTTCTTTCTTCGTCCTTCTTCTTCTTCTTCCACTTCGTCTTCTATCTTCTTCTCCTTCTTTGTTTTCCTTCTTCTTCTTCTTGTTTCTTTTTCTTATTCTGTCTTCTTCTTTCTTCTTCTTCTTACTTGATCTTCTTCTTCTTCTTCTTCTTTATTCTTCTTTTCCTTCCTACTTCTTTCTTCTTTTTCTTCTTTCTTCTTGTTCTTTCTTCTCCTGCTTTCATCTTTCATCTTCTTCTTTGTTCTTTCTTTTATCTATTTATCCTCCCTTCTTTTTCTTCTTTTTCTTCTTATTTCTTCTTCTTCCTTCTTTTCGTTGTTGTTCTTCTTCTTCTTCTTCTTCTTCTTCTTTCTTCTTCTTCTTCTTCTTTTTCTTCCACTTCTTTTTCTTCTTCTTTCTTCATCTACTCCTTCTGCTTTCTTCTTTTTTTTATCTATAATTTCTTCTACTTCTTAATTCTTGCTCCATGTTTTTCTTCTTCTTTCTACTTCTTTCTTCTTCTTCTTCTTCTTCTTTCTTCCTCTTTTTCTTCTTCTTCTTCTTCTTTATTCCTCTTCTTCTTCCTTCTTCTTTCCTCTTTTACTTCATTCTTCTTCTTCTTTCTTCTTCTTCTTCTTCTTCATTCTTCTTTTTTTTCTTCTTCTCCTTTCTTCTTTTTCTTCTTTCTTCTTTCTTCTTTCTTCTTCTTCTTCTACTTTTTCTTCCTCTTCTTCTTCTTTCTTCCTCTTCTTCCTTCTTCATCTTCTTTCAACCACTTCTCCTTTCTTCTTCTTGTTTTTTCTTTCTCCATTTCCTTCTTCTTTTTTCTTCTTCTTCTTCTTCTTCTTACTCTTCTTCTTTCTTCTTTTTCTTCTTTCTTCTTTCTTCTTTCTTCTTCTTCTTCTACTTTTTCTTCCTCTTCTACTTTTTCTTCCTCTTCTTCTTCCTTCTTCCTCTTCTTCCTTCTTCTTCTTCTTTCAACCACTTCTCCTTTCTTCTTCTTGTTTTTTCTTTCTCCATTTCCTTCTTTTTTCTTCTTCTTCTTCTTCTTCTTACTCTTCTTCTTTCTTCTTTTTCTGCTTTGGTCTTCTTCTTCTTTTTTCTTTTTCTTCTTCTTTCTTCTTCTTCATCTTTTTTCTTCTTATTTCTTCTTGTTCTTCTTCTTCCTTCTTCTTCTTCAACATCTCCTCTTCTTTTTTTTTTCTTTTTCTTCATTCTTTGTCTTCGTGTTTCTCTCCTTCTTATTTCTTCTTAGTTTTCTTCTTTCTTCTTTTTCTTCCTTCTTTCACTTTCTTCTTCTTTCTTCTTCTTCTTCTTCTTCTTCTTCTTTCTTCTTCTTCTTCTTCTTCTTTCTTCTTCTTCTTCTTCTTCTTTTCCTTTCTTCTGCTTCTTCTTCTTCTTCTTCTTCTTCTTCTTCTTCTTTCTTCTTCTTCTTCTTCTTCTTCTTCTTCCTCTTCTTCTTTCTTATTCTTCAATCTTCTTTTTCTTCTTCTTCATCTTTTTTCTTCTTTTTCTACTTCTTCTTCATACTTCTTCTTCTTCATACTTCTTCTTCTTCTTCTTCTTCTTCTTCTTCATCTGGCTACTTCTTCTTTTTCCTATAATTCTTTCTTCTTCTTCTTCTTTGTCTTCTTCTTCTTCTTTTTCCTTCTTTCTTCTTCTCGTTCTTTCTACTACTTTGCTCTTCTTCTTCTTCTTCTTCTTCTTCTTTCCTCTTCTTCTCCATATTCTTCTTCTTCTTTCTTCTTTTTCTGTCTACTTCTTCTTTCTTTGGCTTCTTTCTTCTTCTTCTTATTTCTTCTCCTTCTTCTTCATCTTCTTCTTCTTCTTCTCTTTCTTCTTCTTTTTCTTCTTTCTTCTTCTTCTATAGCTTCTTATTTTTCTTCTTCTTTCTACTTCTTCTTTCTTCTTCTTATTCTTCTTCTTCTTCTTCTTTCTTTCCTTTACTTCTTTCTCTTCCTCTTCCTTTCTTCTTCTTCTTCTTCTTCTTTCCTTCTCTTCATCTATTTCTTTCTTCTTTCTTCTTCTTCTTCGAATTTTCTCTTCTTTTCTCTTCTTATTCACCTCATTTCTTCTACTTCTTCTTTCTTCTTCTTCCTTCTTTTTTTCTTCTTCTTTCTTCTTCTTCTACTACTTCTTCTTCTATCTTCTTCTTCTTCTTCTTCTACTTCTTCTTCTTCTTCTTCTTCTTTACTCTTCTTCTTCTTCTTTCTTCTTCTTTCTTTTTTTTCTTCTTTCTTCTTGTCCTTTCTTGTACATTCTTCTTTCTTTTTCATCTTTCTTCTTCTTTTTTTTTTCCTTTTATTCTTTCTTCTTCTTCTTCTACTTCTTCTTTCTCCTTCTTCTTCTTCTCGATCTTCTTCTTCTTCTTCTTCTTGCTTCTTTCTTCTTTTTTTACTTATTCATTCTTTTTCTTCTTCTTCTTTCTTCTTCTTCTTCTTTGTCTTCTTTCTACCTCTCCTTCTTCATCTTCTTCTTTCTTCCTCTCCTTCTTCTTCTTCTTTTTTCTTTTTTTCTTTCTTCTTTTTTCTTAATCTTCTTTCTTCTTATCCTTCTTCATGTTCTTCTTCTTCATTCTAATTCTTCTTTTTCTTCTTCTTTCTTCTTAATCTTCTTTCTTCTTATCCTTCTTTTTCTTCTTCTTCTTCTTCATTCTTCTTCATATTTGTTCTTCTTCTTTTTTCTTCTTCTTCTTTCATCATCTTTTTCTTCTTCATCATTCTTTCTCTTCTTCTTTCTTGCTCTTCTTCTTCTTTCTTCTTTATTCTTCTAATTCAAGCATCTTTTTCTTCGATCTTCTTCCTCTTCTTTCCTCTTCTTTGTTCTTCCTCTTCTTCTTTTTTCATCTTTCTTCTTCTTCCTATTCTTCTTCTACAACTAATTTTTCTAGTTTCTTTTGATTCTTACTTCTTCTTCTTGTTCTTTCTTTTTCTTCTTCATCTTCTTCTTCTTTCTTCTTCTTTATCATCTTTTTCTTTCTTCTTCTTCTTCTTTCTACTTTTACTTCCTTCTACATCTTCTTTCTCCTTCTTCTTTCTTATTCTTCTTCTTCTTCATCATCCTCTTCCTTTTCTTCCCCTTTTACTACTTACTCCTCCTTTTCTTCTTCTTCTTCCTCTTCCTCTTCATCATCATCAACTTCTTCTTCTTCTTCTTCTCCTTCTTCTTCTTCTTCTTCTTCTTCTTCTTCTGCTTCTTCTTCTTCTTCTTCTACTACTTCTTTTCTATTTTTTCTTCTTCGTCTTTATTCTTTCTCCTTTCTTTTTCTTCTTTCTTCTTCTTCTTCTTCTTCTTTCTTTTCTTATTCTTTCTTCTTCTTCTTCTACTTCTTCTTCTCCTTCTTCTTCTTCCTTCTTTTTCTTTTTCTTCTTCTTCGTCTTAGTTCTTCTTCTTCTTCTTCTTCATCTTCTTCTTCTTCTTCTTCTTCTTCCTCTTTCTTCTTCTCCTACTTCTTCCTCTTCTTTATTTTTCTTCTTCTTCTTCTCCAAGTTTATTCTTCTTCTTTCTTCTTTATTTGTGTTCTCCTTCTTCTTTCTTCTTCTTCTTCTTTTTCTTCTTATTTTTCTTCATCTTTTTGTTCTTCTTCTTCTTTCTACTTCTTCTTCTTCTACTTCTTCTTTCCACTTCTTCTTTTTCTTGTTCTTCTTCTTCTTTCTCTTCTTCTTTCACTTCTTTTATCTTCTTCTTCTTTCTTTTTTTTTCTTCTTCTTTCTTCTTCTTCTTTTCTCTTCTTCTTCTTTCTTCTCCTTCTTTTTCTTCTTCTTCTTCCATCCTCTTCTCTCTTCATCTTCTTCATTCTTCTTCTTCTCTTCTTCTTCTTACTTCTTCTTCATCTTGTTCTTCCTTCTTCATCTTCATCTTGTTCTTCTTTCTTCTTCTTCTTTTTCAACTTTTTCTTTCTTCTTGTTCTCCTCCTTTCTTATTCTCATCTTCTTCCATATTCTTCTCTTTCCTTCCTTTGCTTTCTTTTTCTTCTCTTTCAACTTCTTCTCTGTCTTCTTCTTCTTATTCTTATTCTTCTTTATTCTTCTACTTCCTTCATTTTCTTTTTTTTTTCTTCTTTCTCCGTCTTCTTGCTTCTTCTTTCTTCTTCTTTTTTCTTCTTCTTCTTCTACTTCTTCTTGTACTTCTTTCTTCTTCTGCTTTATTCTTCTTCTTCTTTCTTCTTCTTCTTCTTCTTCTTTCTTCTTTCACTTCTTTCTTATTTTTTCTTTTTTATTGTTCTTCTTCATCCTCTTCTTTCTACTTCTTCTTCTCCTACTTCTATTACTTTCTTCTTCTCCATCTTCTTCTTCTTCTTCTTTATTCTTCCTCTTCAACTTCTTCTTCTTCTTCTTCTTTCTTCATCTTCTTTCTTTTTCTTATTTCTTCTTCTTCTTTCCTCTTCTATATTCTTTTCCTTCTTTATTCTTCTTCTTCTCCTTCTTCGTCTCTCTTGTTTGTCTTCTTCTTTTTTTTCTTTCTTCTTCTTCATCTTCTTTCTTCTTCTTCTTTCTTCTTTTTATTTCTTTTTCTTTTTCTTTCTTCTTCTTCTGCTTCTTCTTCTTCTTTCTTCTTCTTCTTTTTCTCTTACTTCTTTCTTAATCTTCTTCTTCTTCTTCTTCTTCTTCTTTGTCCTTCTTTACCTTTCTTCTTCTTCTTTCTTCTTCTTCTTCCTCTTCTTCTTCTTCATCATCTTCTTTCTTCATCTCCATCTTCTTCTTCCTCTTTCTTCTTCTTATTTTTCATCTTTCTTCTTCTTCATCATCCTTTTTTTATACTTCTTGTTCTTTTTACTTCTTCCTGTTTCTTCTTCTTTGTCCTTTTTCTTTCTTCTTTTCCTTCTAGTTTGTCTCTTTATTCTTTTTCTTCTTCCTTCTTCTCCTTTCTTCTTTTTCTTCTTTCTTCTTATTATTTCTTCTTCTTCTTCTTCTTCTGTTTCTTCTTCTTCTTACTTCTTCTTTTCTACTTTTTCTTCATTCTTCTTGTTCTTTCTTTGTACTTCTTCTTTCTTCTTCTTTCTACTTATTCTTTATTCTTCTTCTTCTTCTTCTTCTTCTGCTTCTTCTTTTCTTCTTCCTTCTTCTTTTTCTTCTTCTTCTCCTTCACCTTCTTCTACTTCTTCTCTTCAAGCTCTTCTTTATTCTTTTTCTTCTTCTTTCTTCTTTCTTCTTCTTTTCCTCTTCGAATTTTCTCTTCTTCGAATTTTCTCTTCTTTTCTCTTCTTATTCACCTTATTTCTTCTACTTCTTTCTTCTTCTTCCTTCTTTTTTCTTCTTCTTTCTTCTTCTTCTTCTTTCTTCTTCTTCTTCTTCTTCTACTTCTTCTTTCTTCTTCTTCTTCTTCTTCTTCTTCTTCTTCTTTCTTTTTCCTTCTTCTTCTTCTTCTTCTTCTTCTTCTTTAATCTTCTTCTTCTTCTTTCTTCTTCATTCTTTTTTTTCTTCTTTCTTCTTGTCCTTTCTTGTACATTCTTCTTTCTTTTTTATCTTTCTTCTTCTTTCTTCTTTCCTTTTATTCTTTCTTCTTCTTCTTCTACTTCTTCTTCTTTCTCCTTCTTCTTCTCCATCTTCTTCTTCTTCTTCTTCTTTGTTCTTCTTCTTTTTCGGCTTCTTTTCTTCCTCTCCTTCTTCTTCTTCTTCTTCTTTCTTCCTCTCCTTTTTCTTCTTTCTTCTTTTTTTCTTGCTTCTTTTTTCTTAATCTTCTTCATGTTCTTCTTCTTCATTCTAATTCTTCTTTTTCTTCTTCTTTCTTCTTAATCTTCTTTTTTCTTATCCTTCTTTTTCTTCTTCTTCTTCATTCTTCTTCTTATTTGTTCTTCTTCTTTCTTCTTCTTCTTCTTTCATCATCTTTTTCTTCTTCATCGTTCTTGCTCTTCTTCTTTCTTGCTCTTCTTCTTCTTTCTTCTTTATTCTTCTTATTCAAGCATCTTTTTCTTCGATCTTCTTCCTCTTCTTTCCTCTTCTTTGTTCTTCCTCTTCTTTTTTTGTCTTTCTTCTTCTTCCTATTCTTCTTCTACTACTAATTTTTCTAGTTTCTTTTGATTCTTACTTCTTTCTTTTTCTTCTTCATCTTCTTCTTTCTTCTTCTTTATCATCTTTTTCATTCTTCTTCTTCTTCTTTCAACTTTTACTTCCTTCTACATCTTCTTTCTCCTTCTTTCTTATTCTTCTTCTTCTTCATCATCTTCTTCCTTTTCTTCCTCTTCTACTTCTTACTCTTCCTTTTCTTCTTCCTCTTCCTCTTCTTCTTCATAATCATCATCTTCTTCTTCTTCTTCTTCTCCTTCTTCTTCTTCTTCTTCTTTTTCTGCTTCTTCTTCTTCTTCTTCTACAACTTCTTTTCTATTTTTTCTTCTTTGTCTTTATTCTTTCTCCTTTCTTCTTCTTCTTCTTCTTCTTTCTCTTCTTATTCTTTCTTCTTCTTCTTCTTCTTTCTCTTCTTATTCTTTCTTCTTCTTCTTCTTCTTCTACTTCTTCTTCTTCTTCTTCTCCTTCTTCTTCTTCCTTCTTCTTTTTCTTCTTCTTCGTCTTAGTTCTTCTTCTTCAGTTCTTCTTCTTCTTCTTCTTCTTCTTTTTCTTTCTTCTTCTCCTTCTACTTCCTCTTCTTTATTTTTCTTCTTCTTCTTGTCCTAGTTTATTCTTTATCTTCTTTCTTCTTCTTCTTCTTTCTTCTTTATTTGTGTTCTCCTTCTTCTTTCTTCTTCTTCTTCTTCTTTTTCTTCTTTTTCTTCATCTTTTTATTCTACTTCTTCTTTTTACTTCTTCTACTTCATCTTCTTTCCACTTCTTCTTCTTCTTGTACTTCTTCTTCTTTCTCTTCTTCTTCCACTTCTTTCATGTTCTTCTTCTTTCTTCTTTTTCTTTCTTCTTCTTTCTTCTTCTTCTTTCCTCTTCTTCTTCATTCTTCTCCTTCTTTTTCTTCTTCTTCTTCTTCCATCCTCTTCTATCTTCATCTTCCTCATTCTTCTTCTTCTTCTTCTTCTTCTTCTTCTTCTTCTTCTTCTTACTTCTTCTTCATCTTCTTCTTGTTTCTTCATATTCAACTTGTTCTTCTTTCTTCTTCTTCTTTTTGAACTTTTTCTTTCTTCTTCTTCTTCTCCTTTCTTCTTCTTCTTCTTCTTCTTCCATATTCTTCTCTTTCCTTCTTTTGCTTTCTTATTCTTCTCCTTCAACTTCTTCTCCTTCTTCTTCTTCTCCTTCTTCTTCTTCTCCTTCTTCTTCTTCTTATTCTTATTCTTCTTTATTCTTCTACTTCCTTCTTTTACTTTTTCCTTTTTCTTCTTTCTTCTTCTTCTTTCTTCTTCTTTCTTCTTCTTTTTCTTCTTCTTCTTCTTCTTCTTCTACTTCTTCTGCTTTCTTCTTCTTCTTCTTTATTCTTCTTTCTTCTTCCACTTCTTTCTTATTTTTTCTTTTTTATTTTTCTTCTTCATCCTCTTCTTTCTACTTCTTCTTTTCCTACTTCTATTACTTTCTTCTTCTCCATCTTCTTCTTCTTCTTTTTTATTCTTCCTCTTCAACGTCTTCTTCTTCTTCTTCTTTCCTCATCATCTTCTTTCTTTTTGTTTTTTCTTCTTCTCCTTCTTTCCTCTTATATATTCTTTTCCTTCTTTATTCTTCTTCTTCTCCTTCTTCGTCTTTCTTCTTTGTCTTCTTCTTCTTTTTCTTTCTTCTTCTTCTTCATCTTCTTTCTTCTTCTTCTTTCTTCTTTTTGTTTGTTTTTCTTCTTCTTTCTTCTTCTTCTTCTTCTTTCTTCTTTTTCTTCTTCTCTTACTTCTTTCTTCCTCTTCTTCATCTTCTTCTTTGTCCATCCCCATCTTTCTTCTTCTTCTTTCTTCTACTTCTTCTTCTTCTTCTTCTTCTTCTTTCTTCATCTTCTTCTTCTTCTTCCTCTTTCTTCTTCTTATTTTTCTTCTTTCTTCTTCTTCATCATCTTTTTTTCTACTTCTTGTTCTTTTTACTTCTTCCTGTTTCTTCTTCTTTCTCCTTTTTCTGTCTTCTTTTTCTTCTAGTTTGTCTCTTTATTCTTCTTCTTCCTTCTTCTCCTTTCTTCTTTTTCTTCTTTCTTCTTATTTCTTCTTCTTCTTCTTCTTCTTCTTCTTCTTCTGCTTCTTCTTCTTCTTCTTCTTCTTCTTCTTTTCTCTTCTTTCTTCTTCTTCTTCTTCTTCTTCTTCTTCTTCTTTTTCTTCTTTTTCTTCTTCTTCTTCTTCTTCTTTCTTCTTCTTGTTCTTCTACTTCTTCTTCCTCCTTGTCTTCCTCTATCTTATTTTTCTTCTACTCCATTCTTGTTTTTCTTCTTCTTCTTCTTCATCATCTTCAACTTTCTTCTTCTTCTTATTATTATTTTTCTTGTTTCTTCTACTTTGTTTCTTCTTTCCTCTTTTTTCTTCTTATTCTTCCTTCTTCTCTCTTCATCTTCTTTCTTCTTTTTCTTCTTCTTCTTCTTTTTCTTCTTCATCTTATTCTTCTTCTTCTTCTTCTTCATCTTCATCTTTTTCTTTCTTCTTCCTCTTCTTTCTTCTTCCTCTTTTTTCTTCTTCTTTCCTCTTCTTCTTCTTCTTCTTATTTCTCCTTCTTCTACTTCTTCCTCTTCTTCTTTCTTCCACTTCTTCTTTCTTATTCTTTCTTCTTCTTCATTCTTCTTCTTCTTCTTCTTCTTCTTCTTTCTTCCTCTTCTTCTTTCTTCTTCTTTCAACTTCTTTCTTCCTCCTCTTTCTTCTTCTTTTTCTTTCTCCTTTTTCTTTTTTCTAATTCCTCTTATTTCTTCTTTTTCTTCGTTCTAGTTCTTCTTCATCTTCTTCTTCTTCTTCTTCTCCTTATTTCTTCTTGTTCGTCTTCTTTATTCTTTTTCCTTCTACTTCTTTTTTCTTCTTCTTCCTTCTCCTTTTCTTTCCTCTTTTGTATCTTCTTCATTCTCTTTTTATTCTTCATCTTCTATCTACTTTTTCTTCTTCTTCTTTCTAATTATTCTTTCTTCTTCTTCTTCTTCATTCTTCTTCTTCCTTCCTCTTCATCTTGTTTCTTCTCCATCTTCAACTTCTTTCATCTTCTTGCTTCTTCTTCGTCTTCTTTACTTTTCTTCTTCTTTTTCCTCTTCCTTCTTTCTTCTTCGTCTTCACATCTTTTTCGTTCTTCTTCTTCTTCCTCCTCTTCTTCCATTGTCTTCTTCTTTCTTCTTCTTCTCCATTCTAATTCTTCTTCCTCTTCTTCTATATTCTTCTTCTTCTTCCTTGTTCTTCTTTCTTCTTTTTCTTATTCCTTCCTTTTCTTTCTACTTCTTCTTCTTTTCTATTCTTCTTCTTCTTCTACTACTACTTCCTTCTCTTCTTTCTTCCTCTTCTTCTTTCTTCTTCTTTTTCTTTCTTGTTCTTCTTCTTGCTTCATCCTCTTTTTTCTTCTTTTTCTTCCTTCCTCTTCTTCTTCTTCTTCTTCTTTCTTCTTCTTCTTCCTCTTCTTCTTCTTCTTCTGTCACTTTCTTCTTCTTCTTCTTCTTTCTTCATCATCTTCTTCCTTCTTTCTTTTTCTCCTTCTTCACACTTCTTCTACTTTCTTCTGCTTCTTCTTTGTTTTTCTTCTTTTTTTTCTTCTTTTTCTTCTTCCTCTTCTTTCTTCTTTCCTCTTTATCTTTCTTCTACTTCTTCTTTCTTCTTCTTCCTCCTCTTTCTCTTCTTCTTCTTCATCTCTTCTTTCTGTTGCTTCTTCTTCTTCTTCTTCTTCTTCTTCTTCCTTCTTCTTCTTCTTCTTCTTCCTTCTTCTTCTTCTTCCTCCTTCTTCTACTTCTTTCTCTTCTTTCTTCTTCTTCTTTCCACTTTTCCTCTCTTGTTCTTCTTTCTTTTTCATCTTTCCTCTTCTTCTTCTTTCATCTCTTTCTTCTTCTTCTACTTCTCTCATCTTCTTCTTTTTTCTTCTTCTAGTTTCATCATCATCTTCTTCTTCTTTCTACTTTTTCTTCATCTTCTTCTTCTTCCTTCGTCATTTTCATCTTCTTCTTCTTTTACTTCTTTCTTTTTCATTCTTATTTTCATCTCTCTTATTCTTCATTCTTTTTCTTCTTCTGCTTCTTCCCCATCTTCTTCTTTCTTCCTCTTCTTCTTTCTTCTTCTTCTTTCTTCTTCTCTTTTCTTCATCTTCATCTTCTTCTTCTTCTTTTCTTTTTTATTCTTCCACTTCTTTCTTTTTTTTTCTTCATTCTTCTTCTTCCCTCCTCTTTCTTCTTCGTCTTCTTCTTTCCCTTCTTCTTCATCTTTATTCTTCTTCTTATTATTATTATTATTATTCTTCTTCTTCTTCTTCTTCTTTCTTCTTCTTCTTCATCATCATCTTCTTCTTCTTCTTCTTCTTCTACTTCTTCTTCTTCTTCTTATTCTTCTACTTTCTTCTTCTACTACTTACTTCTTTTTCTTACTTCTTCATCTTTCTTCTTCTTCTTACATCGCCTTCTTTTTCTTAAATTTCTTCTTCTTCTTCTTTTCCTTATTCTTCTTCTTCTCTCTTCTTCTTCTTCTTCTTCTTCTCTTCTTTCTTCTTATTATTATTGTTATTTTTCTATCTTCTTCTTCTTCTACATCTTTTTTCTTCTTTCTTCTTCTTCTCCTCATTTTCTCATCTTTTTTTCTTTTTCTTCTTCTTCTTTCTTCTTTCTACTTTTTCTTCTTTTTCTTCTTTCTTCTTCTTCTTCTTCCTCCCTCTACTTCTCTTTCATGTTTTTTCTTCTTCTTTTTCCTCTTTCTTCTTCTTCTTCCTTCTTCTGCTTCTTTCTTCTTCTTCTTTCTTCTTCTTCTTCTTCTTCTTCTTCTTCTTCTTTATTTGTCTTCTTCTTCCTCTTTATTTGTCTTCTTCTTCCTCATTTCTTTCTTTCTTCTTCCTTCTTCTTTCTTCATCTTCTTCTTTCTTCCTTTTCTTTCTTCTTCATCATCTTTCAACTTCTTGTTCTTTCTTCTCCTTCTTCTTCTTCTTCTTCTTCTTCTTTTTCTTTATTCTCTTCTTCTTCTTCTTCTTCTTTCTTTCTTCTTCTTCTTCTACTACTACTTCTTTTTCTTCTACTATTTCTCCCTTCTTCTTGTTCTACATTCTTCTTCTTCTTTCTTCTTTCTTCTTCTTCATCATTCTTCTTCTCTTTCTTCTTCTAAATGTTTCTTCTTCTTCCTCTTCTTCTTCTTCTTCTTTCTTCTACTTCTTCTTTCTTCTTATTCTCCATCTTTTTAACTCTCCATCTTCTTTCTACTTCTTTCTACTTCTACATCTTTCTTCTTCTACTTCTTTCTACTATTTCTTCTTCATCTTCTTCTTCTTCTTCTTCATTCCTATTCTTCTTCCTTCTTCTTCCAACTTCTTTTATTTTTTTCTTCTTCTTCTTTCCTGTTCTTCTCTTTCTTCATCTTCTTCATCTTCTTCTTCTTTCTTCCTCTTCTTTCTTCTTCATCTTTGTACTGCTTTCTTCTTCTTTTTTCTTATTCTACTTTCTTTCTTCTTCTTCAATCTACTTCCACCTCTTTCTTCTTCTTTATTCTTATTTTTCTTTCTTTTTCTTCTTTCTTCTTCTACTTCATCTTCTTTCATCTTCTTTGTTCTTTCTTCTTCTTTTTCTTCTTTCCTCTTTCTTTTTCTTCTTTCTTCTTCTTCTTTTTTATCTTAATCTTTCGTCATCTTTTTCTTCTTCTTCTTTCTTCTTTTTCTTGTTGTACTTCTTCTTCTTCTTCTTCTTCTTCTTCTTCCTTCTTCTCCTTCTGCTTCTTTATTCTTCGTCTTCTTCTTCTTCTTCTTTCTTTTTGATCTTCTTTCTTCTTCTTCTTCTTTCTTCTTCATCTTTCTTCTACTTCTTCTTTCTTCATGTTCTTCTTCTTTCTCTTCTTGTTCATTTTCTTCTATCAGTTTCTTCTTCTTCTTCTTCTTCTTCTTCCTTCTTCTTTTACTTTCTTCCTCTTCTTTCTTCTTCTTCTTCTTCTTTCCACTTTTCCACTCTTCTTCTTCTTCTTTCTTTTTCTTCTTTCCTCTTCTTTTTCTTTTCTTTCTTCTTCTTTTTCTTCTTCTTCTTCTTCTTCTTCTTCTAGTTTGTTCATCATCTTCTTCTTCTTTCTACTTTTTCTTCTTCCTCTTTTTCCTTCTTCATTTTCATCTTCTGCTTCTTTTAATTTTTTTTTTCCTTCTTACTTTTCATCTATATTCTTCTTCATTCTTCTTTTTCCTCTTTCTTCCACTTCCTCTTCTTCTCTTCCTTCTTCTTCTTCATCTTTATGCTTCTTCTTCATCTTCTTCTTCTTTTTTCTTCATCATCCTCTTTTTCTTCTTTCTTTGTCTTCTTCTTTCTTCTTCTTCTTTTTTCTCCTTTATTTTTTTCCTTCATCTTCTTCTTCTTCTTTTTTCTTTTACTTCTTCTTTCATCTTCTTCATCTTCTTTCTTCTACTTCTTTCTTCATCCTCCCTTTTTCTTCCTCTTTCTTCTTCTTCTTCTTTCTCTCTTCTTCTTTGTTCTTTTTCTTCATCTTTGTTCTTCTTCTTCTACTTCTTCCATCTTCTTCTTCATCCTCATCTTCTTCTTCTTCTTTCTTCTTCTTCTTCTTCTTCTTCTTCTTCTTTCCTTCATTTTGTTCTTTCATTTTCTTTCTTCTTTCTTCTTCTTCCTTCTTTTCATTTTCCTTTCTTCTTCTCCTTCTTGTTCTTCTGCATCTTCTTCTTCTTCTTCTACTTCTTCTTCTTCTTCTTCTTATTTCTTCTTCTTCTTCTTCTTCTTCTTCTTTCTTATTGTTCTTCTCCTTTCTTCTTCTTCATCATCATCTTCTTCTTCTTCTTCTTCTTCTTCATCATCTTCTTCTTCTTCTTCTTCTTCTTCTTCTTCTTTCTTCCTCTCCTTCTTCTTCTTTCTTCTTTTCTTCTTTCTTCTTCTTTTTTCTCAGTGTTTTTTCATCATATCCTTCTTCTTTCTTCTTCTTCTTCTTCTTTCTTCTTCTTTTTCTTCCTCATTCACCTGTCTTCTTCCTCTTCTTCTTCTTCTTCTTATTTCTTCTTCTTCTATTTCTTCTTTTTCTTGTTCTTCTACTTTTTATTATTATTCCTCTTCTTCTACATCATTCGTCTTCTTCTTCTTTTTCTTCTTCTTCTTCTTTTTCTTCTTTTTCTTTTCTTTCTTCTTATTCTTCTTCTTTTTCTTCCCTCTTCTGCTTCTTCTTCTTCTTCTTCTTTTTCTTCTTTCTTCTTCTTCTTCTTTTTCTTCTTCTTCTTCTTTCTTCCTGTACCACTTTCTTCTTTTTCTTACATCTTCATCTTTCTTCTTCTTTCCTCTTCTTCTTACATCGCCTTCTTCTTCTTCAATTTCTTCTTCCTCTTCTTCTTCTTCTTCTTCTTCTTCTCTCTTCTTCTTATTTCTCTATCTTCTTCTTCTTCTTCTTCTACATCTTTCCTCTTCTTTCTTCTTCTTCTCCTCATTTTCACCTCTATTTTCTTTTTCTTTCTTCTTCTTCTTTGTTCTTCTTATTTCTTCATCTTCTTCTTGTTACTTTTTCTTCTTTCTTCTTCTTCTTCTTCTTCTTCTTACTCCATCTACTTCTTCTTCTTCATGTTTTTCTTCTTCTATTTCCTTTTTCATCTTCTTCTTCCTTCTTCTTCCTTCTTCTTCTTTCTTCTCCTTCTTACGTCTTCTTCTTCTTCTTCTTCTTCCTCTTTATTTGTCTTCTTCTTCCTCCTTCTTTCTTATTTTTTTCTTCTTCTTCTTACTTCTTCATCTTCATCTTTCATTTTCTTCTTCTTCTTCTTCTTCTTCTTCTTCTTCTTCTTCTACATCTTCTTCTTCTACTTCATCATCTTCTTCTTCTTCTACTTTCTTCCTTTTCTTCTTTCTTCTTATTTTTTCTTCTTTTTTCATCTTTTCTTTTTCTGTTTTCTTCAACGAATTCTTTCTTCTTCTTTCTTCTTCATCATCCTCTATTTCATCCTCCTCTTCTTCTTCCTCTTCTTTCTTCTTCTACATCTTCTTCTTCTTCTTCTTCTTCTTTCTTCTTCTTCTTCTTCTTCTTCTTTCTTCTTGTTGGAAGAAAGAGGAAGTGGAAGAAGAATGAAGAAAAGAAGAAAGAAGAGGAAGAGTGAAAAAGAAAAGAAGAAGAAGATGAAGAATAGAAAAGAAGAAAGAAGAAGACGAAAGATGAAGAGGAAGAAAGAAGAAGGGGAAGAAGCAAAAGAAGAAGAATCAAGCAGAATAGATGTGAAAAGTAAGAAGGAAAAATTAAAAAGTAAAAGAACCGGAAGATGAAAATGACGGAAGAAGAAGAAGATGATTAAGGAACTAGAAGAAGAAGAATAATAAAGACAAAGAAGAAAAAGAA
This sequence comes from Vanilla planifolia, assembly GCA_023846275.1. NCBI lineage: Eukaryota > Viridiplantae > Streptophyta > Magnoliopsida > Asparagales > Orchidaceae > Vanilla > Vanilla planifolia. Next base: position 241,274 of record JAIUJO010000951.1, read on the forward strand.
AGAAGAAGAAGAGAGGAAAAGTGGAAAGAAGAAGAACAAGAAAGAAGAGGAAGAAATTGAAGAAGGAAGAAGAAGAAGAAGAAGCAACGGAAAGAAGAAGATGAACAAGAAGAGAGGGAAAAGGAAGATGAAGAAGATGAAAAAAGAATTAGTAGAAGAAAGATTAAAAAAAAGAAAGAAGAAGAAGAAAGAAGAAGAAGAAAAAAAAGAACATCAAGAAGAAAGAAGAAGAAGAAGACGAAGAATAAAGAAGTAGAAGGAGAAGAAGGAAGAAGGAGAAAAGAAGAAAGAAGAAGAAAAAGAAGAAGAAGGAGAAGATGTAGAAGAAGAAAGAAGAAGATGAAAGAAGAAAAAGAAGAATGATCTAGAAGAAGATTAAGAGGAAGAAGAAGAAAGAAGAAGAAGAAGAAGAAAAAGATGAAGAAGAACTAGAAGAAGAATAAAGAAGAAGAAGAAAGAAGAAGAAAGATGAAGAAAAGAGATGAAAAAGTAGAAAGGAGAAGAAGAAAAAAAAAGATGAAGAAGAAGAAGAAGAAACAAAGAAAGAAAAAGAGGAAGAAAGAGAAGAAGAGGAAGAAGAAGAAAGAAGAAGAAAAAGAAAGAAGAATAAGAAAAAGGAAGAAGAGAATGAAGTTGTAGAAGAAGAAGAAGAAGAAGAAGAAGGAAGAAAAAGTAGAAAAAAGAAGAAGAAAGAGGAAGTAGGGAAGAAGAAAAAAAGAAGAAGAAAAAGAAGAAGTTGAATAAGAAGAAGAAAAAAAAGAAGAAAGAAGAAGAAGAAGAGGCAAGAAGAAGAAGAAGAAGAAAGAAGACAAAGAAAGTAGAAGAGGAAGAAGAAGAAGAAGAAGAAGAAAGAAAGAAAAATGAGGAGAAGAAGAAAGAAGAATAACGAAGTGGTAGTAGTAGTAGTTACAAGAAGAAGAAGTAATAAGAAGAAGAAGAAATAAGATGAAAGAAGAAGAAGAAGAAAGAAGAACAATAAGAAAGAAGAAGAAGAAGAAGAAGAAGAAAAAGAAGAAGAAGAAAAATAAGAAGAAGAAGAAGAAGATGAAGAAGAAAAAGAAAAATAAGGAGATGAAGAAGAAAAAAATCTAGAAGAAAACGAAAGAAGAAGAGAAAGAAGAAAAAGGAAGAAGAAGAAGAAAGAAGAAGAAGAAGAAGAAGAAGAGAAAGAACAAGAAAGAAGAAGAAGAAAGATGAAGAACAAAAGAAAGAAGAAGAAGAAGAAGAAGAAGAAGAAGAAGAATAAGAAGTAGCAGAAGAAGAAGTAAAAAGAAGAAGAAAAAGAAGAAGAAAGAAAAGAAGAAAGAAGAAGAAGAAAAAAGAAGAAGAAGAAGAAAGAAGAAGAACAACAACAAAGAAAAGAGGAAGAAAGAAGAAGATAAAAAAGATGAAAGAAAAAATGGAAGAAGAAGAAGTAAGGAGAAGAAGAAGAAGCAGAAGAAATAAAAAGAAAGAGAAGAAGAAGAAGGAGAAGAAGAAAGAAGAAGAAGAGGAAGAAGAAAAAGAGGAAGAAGAAGAGGAAGAAAAAGAAAAAGTTGAAGAAGAAGAAGAAAAAAGAGAAGAAAGAAGAAGAAGAAGAAAGAAGGAGAAGAAGAAAAAAAAAGAAGTGGAAGAACATGAAGAAAAGAAAGATGGAGAAGAAACAATATGAAGAAGAAGAAGGAATAAGATAAAGAAGAAGAAGAAAGATGAAACAGAATAATAAGAAAGAAGATGAAGAAAGAAGAATATGAAGAAAGAAAAAGAAGAAAGAAGAAGTGGAAAGAAGAAGAAGAAAAAGAAGAAGAAAAAGAAGAAAGAAGAAGAAGAAGAAGAAGAAGATGATGAAGAAGAAGAACAAGAAGAAAGAAGATGAAGAAGAAAGAAAAAGAAGAAGAAGATTGAAAAAGAAGAAGAAAAAGAAGGAGAATAAGAAGAAACAAGAAATAGAAAGAAGAAGAAGAAAGAAGTAGAAGAAGAAAAAAGAAGATGAAAGAAGAAGATAGAAGTACAAGAAGAAGAAAGAAAAAGAAGGGGAAGAAGGCGAAGAAGAAGAAGATGATTGAAGCAGAAGAAAGAGGAAGAGGAAGAATGAAAGTAGTAGAAATAGAAGAAGAAGAAAAAAAATAAGAAGGAAGAAGGCAGAAAAAGAAGAGAAGGAAGAGGGAGGAAGAGAAAGAAACAAGGAAGAAGAAAGAGAAGAAAGAATAAGAAGAAGAAAAAGAAGAATGAAGAAGAAGAAGAAGAAGAAGAAGGAGAAGAAGAAAAAGAAGAGGAAGAAAGAAGAATAAGGAAGAAGAAGAAGAAGAATGAGAAGAAGAATGATGTAGAAGAAGAAGGAAGAAGAAAAAGAAGAAAGAAGAAGCAGAAGAAGAAGAAGAAGAAGAAGAAGAAGAAGAAGAGAAGAAGAAGAAGAAAGAAGAGAGAAAAGGAAGAAGAAACAAGAAGATGAAAGAAGAAGTAAGAACAAGAAGATGTAGAAGAAAGAAGAAAAAGAGAAGAAGAAGAAGAGAAGAAGAAGAAAGAAGAGGAAGAAAGGAGAAAAAAAGAAAGAAAAAGAAGTACAAAGAAGAAGAACAAAGAAGTAGAAGGAAGAAGAAGAAGAAGAAGAAGAAGAAGAAGAAGAAGAAGGCAAAGAAGAGAAAGAAGATGAAGAAGAAGAAAGAAGAAGAACAAGAAGAAGAAAGAAGAAGAACAAAGAAGAAGTCGAAGAAGAAAGAATAAGATGAATAAGAAAAGGAAGAAGAAAAAGAAGAAGAAAAAGAACAAGAAGAAGAAGAGATGGAAGAAGTTGAACAAAGAGAGGAAAGAAGAAGAATAAGAAGAAAGAAGAAAAACAAGAACTAGAAAAAGAAGATTAAGAAGAAGAAGTAGAAGAATAAGATGAAGAAGAATAACATGAAGAAGAAGAAAGAAGAAGAAAAGAAAGAAACTAGAAAAAGAAGATGAAGAAGAAGAAGAAGAAGATTAAGAAGATAGAAGATTAAGGTGAAGAAGAAGAAAGAAGTAGAAGTCGAAGAAAGAAGAAGAAGAAGAAGAAAGAAGAAGGAAAAGAAGAATAAGAAGAAGAAAAAGAAAATGAAATATTAAATAGAAGAAGAAGATGATGATGATGATGATGATGAAGAAATATGAAATAAAGAAGAAAGAAGAAGAAGAAGAAGAAAAACAACAACAACAAGAAGGAGGAAAAGAAGATGAAGAGAGAAGATGAAGAAATTTAAAGAACAAGAAGAAGAAGACGAAGAAGAAGAGGAAATATAAGGGAGAAGACCAAGAAAGTAGAAGAAGCAGAAGAAGAACAAGAAGAAGAGGAAGAAGAAGAGGAAAATGATGAAGAAGAAGACAAAGAAAGAAAAAGAATAAGAAGAAAAAGAAAGAACAAGAAGAAGAAAACAAAGAAGAAGAAGAAGAAGAAGAAGAAACAAGAAGAAGAAGAAGAAAGAATAAGAAGAAGAAGAAGAAGTTGAAGAAGAAGATGAAGAAGAAGATGAGAAGAAGAAGAGAAGATGAAGAAAAAGAAAAAGAAGAAGAAGAACAAGAAGATGAAAAAAGAAGAAGCAGATGAAGAAAAAGAAAAAACTAGAAGAGGAAGAGGAAGTAGAAGAAGAAGAAGAAGAAGAAGAAGAAAAAGAAGAAAGAAGAAGAAGTAGAAGAAGAAGAAAGAGAAGAAAGAAGAAGAAGAAGAAGAAGAAGAAGAAGAAGAAGAAAAAGAAGAAAGAAGAAGAAGAAGAAGAAGAAGAAGAAGAAGAAGAAGAAGAAGAAATAAGAAGAAGAAGAAGAAGTGGAAAGAAGAGAAAAAAGAGGTGAAAGAAAGATAAAGAAATAAAACTAAGAAGAAGAACAAAGAAAAAGAAGAAGAAAGAAAAAGAAGGAAAAGGAACAAGAAGAAGAAAGAAGAAAAAGAAGAAGATAGAAGAAGAAGAAGAAGAAAGAAAAAGAAGAAGAAAGGAGAAGAAGAAAGAAGAAGAAGAAGAAGAAGTAGAAGATGAAGAAAAAGAAAGTAGTAAAAGAAGAGGAAGAAAGAAGAAGAAGAAGTAGAAGAAGAAGAAGAAGAAAAAAAAGAAGAAGAAGAAGAAGAAAGAACAAGTAGAGAGAAGAATAAGAAAGAAGAAGAAGAAGAAAGAGGAAGAACAAAGAAGATGTAGAAGAAAGGATAAGAATAATAATTAGAAGTAGAAGAAGAAGAAGAAGAGGAAAGAAGAAGAGGAAAGAAGAAAAGGAAGAAAGAAGAAGTAGAAAGAAGGAAAACGATGAAGAAGAAGAAGAAAGAAGAAGTAGAAGAAGAAGAAAGAAGAAGAAGAAGAGGAAGAAGAAGAAAAAGAAGATAGAAAAGTAGAAGAAAGAAGAAGAAGAAGAAGAAGAAGAAGAAGAAGAAGAAGAGGAGGAGGAAGAAGAAAGAAGAGGGAGAAAGAAGAAGAAGAAGAAAGAAGGAAAAGGAAGAAGAAGAAGAAGAAGAAAGAAGAAGAAGAAGAAGAAGAAAAAGAAAGAAGAAGAAGAAGATGAGGAAAGAAAAAGAAGAAGAAAAAGAAGAAGAAAAAGAAGAAGAAAGAAGAAGAAGAAGAAGAAGAAGAAGAAGAAAGAAGAAAAAAGAAGAAAGATTTAGAAGAGTAGAAAGAAGAGGAAGAAAAAGAAGAAAAAGAAGAAGAAAGAAGAAGAAGAAGAAATTGAAGAAGAATTAGAAGAAGAAGAAGAAGAAGAAGAAGAAGAAGAAGAAGATGATGAAGAAGAATTAGAAAAAAGAAGAAGAAGAAGAAGAAAGAAGAACAAGAAAGAAGATAAAGGAGAAGAAGAAATAGGAAGAAGAAGACAATAAAGTAGATGAAGATGAAGAAAATAGAAGGAGAAGAAGAAGAAAGAAGAAGAATAAAGAAAATGAAGAAAGAAAAAGAAGAAGAAGAAGAAACAACAAGAAGAAGAAGTAGAAGGAAGAAGAAGAAGAAGAAGAAGAATGAAGAAGAAGAAGAAAAAGAAGAAAGAAGAAGATGAAGAAATAAGAAAAAGAATGAAGAAGAAGATGAAGAAAGAAGAAGAAGAAAGTAAAAGAAGGAGAATGAAGAAGAAAGAAGAAGAAGAAGAAGAAGAAGAAGAAGAAGAAGAACAAGAAGAAGAAAGAACAAGAGAAAGAAGAAGAGAAAGAAAAAAGATGAAGAAAATGACGAAGAAGAAGAAGAAGAAGAACAAATTGAAGAAGGAGAAGGAAAAGAAATAAGACGATGAAAGAAGAAGAAGAAAGATGAAGAAGAAGAAAGAAGAAGAAAAAAGAAGAAGAAGAAGAAAAAGAGAAGCAGAAGAAGAAAAAAAAAGAAAAAATAGGATGAACAAGAAAGAAGAAAAAGATAAAAGAACCAAGTGTAGGAAAAAGATTAATAAAGAAGAAGATGAAGAAGTAGACAAAGAAGAAAGAATAAGAAGAAGAAAGAGCAAGAACAAAGTAGAAGATAAAGTAAGAAGAAGAAGAAAGAAGAAGATGACGGAAGAAGACAAAGAAAAATAAAGAAGAAGAAAGAAAAAGAAGAAGAAGAAAGAAGAAGAAGAAGAAGAAGGAAGAAGAAGAAGAAGAGAAGAAGAACAAGGATAAAGAAGAAGAAGAAGAAGAAGAAAGAAGAAGAAGAAACATGAAGAAGAAAAAAGATGTAGAAGAAAGAAGAAGAAGAACGAACATGAACACAAAAGAAGAAGAAGAAAGAAGAAGAACAAGAAGAAAATAATGGAAGAAGAAGAAGAAGAAGCAAAAGAAGTAGAAGAAAAGGAAGAAGAAGAAGAAGAGTAAAGAAGAAGAAGAAGAAGAAGAAAAAAGAAAAAGAAAAGAAAGAAGAAGAAAGAAGAAGAAGAAAGAAGAAGAAGAAAGAAGAAGAAGAAAGAAAAATATGAAGAATAAGAAGATAGATGAAGAAGAAGAAGGAAGAAGAAGAAGAAGAAGAAGAACAAGACTGAAGAAGTAGAAGAAGGAAGAAGGAGAAGAATAAGATAGAAGAAGAAAGAAGAAAGAAGAAAAAGAAAGAAGAAGAAGAAGAAAGAAGTAGAAAAAAGAAGAAAAAGAAGAAAAAGAAGAATGAAGCAGATGAAAAAGAAGAAGAAGAAGAAGAAGAAGAATAACAAGACTGAAGAAGTAGAAGAAGAAGGAAGAAGAAGAAGAATAAGATAGAAGAAGAAGAAGAAAGAAGAAGAAGAAAGAAGAAGCGTAAGAAATAAGTAGAAAAAAGAAGAAAAAGAAGAATGAAGCAGATGAAAAAGAAGAAGAAGAAGAAGAAGAAGATGAAAGAAGAAAAAGAAAGATGATGAAGAAGAAAGAAGAAGAAAGAAGAAAGAAGAAGAAAGAAGAAAGAAGAAAGAAGAAGAAGAAGAAGAAGAAGAAGAAGAAAGAGGAAGAAAAAGAAGAGAACAAAAATATTAATAAGAAGAAGATGAAACAAGAAGAAGAAGAAACAAGAAGAAAAGAAAGAAGTAAGAAGAAGAAGAACAAAGAAGAAGAAGAAGAAGAGAAGAAGAAAGAAGTAGTAGAAGAAAGAAGAAGAAGAGGAAAGAGGAAGAAAGAAGAAAAAGAAGAAAGAAAAAAGATAGCAAAAGTAGAAAGAAGAAGAAAGAAGATGAAGAAGCAGGACAAGAAAAAGAAAGAAGAAGAACAAGAAGAAGAAAGTAAAAGAAGAATAATAAGATGAATAAAGAAGGAAAAGAAATAAGAAGAAGAAAGATTTAGAAGAGTAGAAAGAAGAAAAAAGAAGAAAGATTTAGAAGAGTAGAAAGAAGAGGAAGAAAAAGAAGAAAAAGAAGAAGAAAGAAGAAGAAGAAGAAATCGAAGAAGAATTAGAAGAAGAAGAAGAAGAAGAAGAAGAAGATGAAGAAGAATTAGAAAAAGAAAGAAGAAGAAGAAAGAAGAACAAGAAAGAAGATAAAGGAGAAGAAGAAATAGGAAGAAGAAGACAATAAAGTAGATGAAGATGAAGAAAATAGAAGGAGAAGAAGAAGAAAGAAGAAGAATAAAGAAAATGAAGAAAGAAAAAAAAGAAGAAGAAGAAACAACAACAAGAAGAAGTAGAAGGAAGAAGAAGAAGAAGAAGAAGAAGAAGAATGAAGAAGAAGAAGAAAAAGAAGAAAGAAGAAGATGAAGAAATTAGAAAAATAATGAAGAAGAAGATGAAGAAAGTAAAAGAAGGAGAATGTAGAAGAAAGAAGAAGAAGAAGAAGAAGAAGAAGAACAAGAAGAAGAAAGAAGAAGAAGAAAGAAGAAGAGAAAGAAAAAAGATGAAGAAAATGACGAAGAAGAAGAAGAAGAAGAACAAATTGAAGAAGGAGAAGGAAAAGAAATAAGATGATGAAAGAAGAAGAAAGATGAAGAAGAAGAAAGAAGAAGAAAAAAGAAGAAGAAGAAGAAAAAGAGAAGCCGAAGAAGAAAAAAAAGAAAAAATAGGATGAACAAGAAAGAAGAAAAAGATAAAAGAAGAAAGTGTAGGAAAAAGAATAATTAAGAAGAAGATGAAGAAGTAGACAAAGAAGAAAGAATAAGAAGAAGAAAGAGCAAGAACAAAGTAGAAGATAAAGTAAGAAGAAGAAGAAAGAAGAAGATTACAGAAGAAGACAAAGAAAAATAAAGAAGAAGAAATAAAAAGAAGAAGAAGAAAGAAGAAGAAGAAGAAGAAGGAAGAAGAAGAAGAAGAGAAGAAGAACAAGGATAAAGAAGAAGAAGAAGAAGAAGAAAGAAGAAGAAACATGAAGAAGAAAAAAGATGTAGAAGAAAGAAGAAGAAGAACAAACATGAACACAAAAGAAGAAGAAGAAAGAAGAAGAACAAGAAGAAAATAATGGAAGAAGAAGAAGAAGAAGCAAAAGAAGTAGAAGAAAAGGAAGAAGAAGAAGAAGAGTAAAGAAGAAGAAGAAGAAGAAGAAAAAAGAAAAAGAAAAGAAAGAAGAAGGAAGAAGAAGAAGAAAGAAGGAGAAGAAAGAAAAATATGAAGAATAAGAAGATAGATGAAGAAGAAGAAGGAAGAAGAAGAAGAAGAAGAAGAAGAAGAACAAGACTGAAGAAGTAGAAGAAGGAAGAAGGAGAAGAATAAGATAGAAGAAGAAAGAAGAAAGAAGAAAAAGAAAGAAGAAGAAGAAGAAAGAAGTAGAAAAAAGAAGAAAAAGAAGAAAAAGAAGAATGAAGCAGATGAAAAAGAAGAAGAAGAAGAAGAAGAAGAAGAATAACAAGACTGAAGAAGTAGAAGAAGAAGGAAGAAGAAGAAGAATAAGATAGAAGAAGAAGAAGAAAGAAGAAGAAGAAAGAAGAAGCGTAAGAAACAAGTAGAAAAAAGAAGAAAAAGAAGAATGAAGCAGATGAAAAAGAAGAAGAAGAAGAAGAAGAAGATGAAAGAAGAAAAAGAAAGATGATGAAGAAGAAAGAAGAAGAAAGAAGAAAGAAGAAGAAAGAAGAAAGAAGAAAGAAGAAGAAGAAGAAGAAGAAGAAGAAGAAAGAGGAAGAAAAAGAAGAGAACAAAAATATTAATAAGAAGAAGATGAAACAAGAAGAAGAAGAAACAAGAAGAAAAGAAAGAAGTAAGAAGAAGAAGAACAAAGAAGAAGAAGAAGAAGAGAAGAAGAAAGAAGTAGTAGAAGAAAGAAGAAGAAGAGGAAAGAGGAAGAAAGAAGAAAAAGAAGAAAGAAAAAAGATAGCAAAAGTAGAAAGAAGAAGAAAGAAGATGAAGAAGCAGGACAAGAAAAAGAAAGAAGAAGAACAAGAAGAAGAAAGTAAAAGAAGAATAATAAGATGAATAAAGAAGGAAAAGAAACAAGAAGAAGAAAGATTTAGAAGAGTAGAAAGAAGAAAAAAGAAGAAAGATTTAGAAGAGTAGAAAGAAGAGGAAGAAAAAGAAGAAAAAGAAGAAGAAAGAAGAAGAAGAAGAAATCGAAGAAGAATTAGAAGAAGAAGAAGAAGAAGAAGAAGAAGATGAAGAAGAATTAGAAAAAGAAAGAAGAAGAAGAAAGAAGAACAAGAAAGAAGATAAAGGAGAAGAAGAAATAGGAAGAAGAAGACAATAAAGTAGATGAAGATGAAGAAAATAGAAGGAGAAGAAGAAGAAAGAAGAAGAATAAAGAAAATGAAGAAAGAAAAAGAAGAAGAAGAAGAAACAACAACAAGAAGAAGTAGAAGGAAGAAGAAGAAGAAGAAGAAGAAGAAGAATGAAGAAGAAGAAGAAAAAGAAGAAAGAAGAAGATGAAGAAATTAGAAAAATAATGAAGAAGAAGATGAAGAAAGTAAAAGAAGGAGAATGTAGAAGAAAGAAGAAGAAGAAGAAGAAGAAGAAGAACAAGAAGAAGAAAGAAGAAGAAGAAAGAAGAAGAGAAAGAAAAAAGATGAAGAAAATGACGAAGAAGAAGAAGAAGAAGAACAAATTGAAGAAGGAGAAGGAAAAGAAATAAGATGATGAAAGAAGAAGAAAGATGAAGAAGAAGAAAGAAGAAGAAAAAAGAAGAAGAAGAAGAAAAAGAGAAGCCGAAGAAGAAAAAAAAGAAAAAATAGGATGAACAAGAAAGAAGAAAAAGATAAAAGAAGAAAGTGTAGGAAAAAGAATAATTAAGAAGAAGATGAAGAAGTAGACAAAGAAGAAAGAATAAGAAGAAGAAAGAGCAAGAACAAAGTAGAAGATAAAGTAAGAAGAAGAAGAAAGAAGAAGATTACAGAAGAAGACAAAGAAAAATAAAGAAGAAGAAAGAAAAAGAAGAAGAAGAAAGAAGAAGAAGAAGAAGAAGGAAGAAGAAGAAGAAGAGAAGAAGAACAAGGATAAAGAAGAAGAAGAAGAAGAAGAAAGAAGAAGAAACATGAAGAAGAAAAAAGATGTAGAAGAAAGAAGAAGAAGAACAAACATGAACACAAAAGAAGAAGAAGAAAGAAGAAGAACAAGAAGAAAATAATGGAAGAAGAAGAAGAAGAAGCAAAAGAAGTAGAAGAAAAGGAAGAAGAAGAAGAAGAGTAAAGAAGAAGAAGAAGAAGAAGAAAAAAGAAAAAGAAAAGAAAGAAGAAGGAAGAAGAAGAAGAAAGAAGGAGAAGAAAGAAAAATATGAAGAATAAGAAGATAGATGAAGAAGAAGAAGGAAGAAGAAGAAGAAGAAGAAGAAGAAGAACAAGACTGAAGAAGTAGAAGAAGGAAGAAGGAGAAGAATAAGATAGAAGAAGAAAGAAGAAAGAAGAAAAAGAAAGAAGAAGCAGAAGAAAGAAGTAGAAAAAAGAAGAAAAAGAAGAAAAAGAAGAATGAAGCAGATGAAAAAGAAGAAGAAGAAGAAGAAGAAGAATAACAAGACTGAAGAAGTAGAAGAAGAAGGAAGAAGAAGAAGAATAAGATAGAAGAAGAAGAAGAAAGAAGAAGAAGAAAGAAGAAGCGTAAGAAAAAAGTAGAAAAAAGAAGAAAAAGAAGAATGAAGCAGATGAAAAAGAAGAAGAAGAAGAAGAAGAAGATGAAAGAAGAAAAAGAAAGATGATGAAGAAGAAAGAAGAAGAAAGAAGAAAGAAGAAGAAAGAAGAAAGAAGAAAGAAGAAGAATAAGAATAAGAAAAAAGAGGAAGAAAAAGAAGAGAACAAAAATATTAATAAGAAGAAGATGAAACAAGAAGAAGAAGAAACAAGAAGAAAAGAAAGAAGTAAGAAGAAGAAGAACAAAGAAGAAGAAGAAGAAGAAGAAGAAGAAAGAAGTAGTAAAAGAAAGAAGAAGAAGAGGAAAGAGGATGAAAGAAGAAAAAGAAGAAAGAAAAAAGATAACAAAAGTAGAAAGAAGAAGAAAGAAGATGAAGAAGCAGGACAAGAAAAAGAAAGAAGAAAAAGAAGAAGAAGAACAAGAAGAAGAAAGTAAAAGAAGAATAATAAGATGAATAAAGAAGGAAAAGAAACAAGAAGAAGAAGAAGAAGAAGAAAGAAGAAGAAGAAGAAGAAGAAGAAAGAAGAAGAAGGACAAGAAGAAGAAAAAGAAGAAAGAAAGAAAGAAGAAGAAGAAGAAAAATATGAAGAAGAACAAGAAGGAGAAGAAGAAGAAGAAATAGAAGAAGAAGAAGAAAGAAGAAGAAGAAAAAGAAGTAGAAGTGGAGGAAGAAGAAGAAGAAGAAGAGGAAAAAGATAAAGAAGTAGAAGAAGTAGAAGGAGGAGAAGAAGAAGAAGAAGAACAAGAAGAAGAATGAAGGAAAAAGAAGAAGAATAAAGAAGAAGAAGAAGAAGAAAGAAGTTGAAGAAGAAGAAGAAAGAAGTATAAAGAAGAAGAGGGAAAAAGTAGTAGGAAGACTAAGAAGAAAGAAAAAGATGAAGAAAAAGATGAAAAAAGGAAGAAGTAGAATAAAAAGAAAGTTGAAGAAGAAGAAGAAGAAGAAAGAAAGAAAGAAGATGAAGAAGAGGAAGAACAAAGAATAAGAAGAAGAAAAAGGGAAAAAAAAGAAGCACAAAAAGAAAGAACTTGAAAGAAGAAGAAGGACAAAGGAGAAGGAGACGAAGAAGTAGAAGAAGGATAAAAATGAAGAGTAAGAGGATAGAAGATGAAAAAAGAAGAAGAAGAAGAAAGGAAAAAAAGAAGAACAAGATGAAGATGAAGAAAGAAGAAGAAGAAGAAGAAGAAGAAGAAGAAGAAGAAAGAAGAAGTAAAAGAAGCAGAAGAATAAAGAAGGAGAAAGAAGAAAGAAGAAGAAGACGAAGGAGGAAAGAGGAATAAGGAAGAAGAAGAAAAAATTGGAAAGAAGTGGAAGAAGATGAGAGCGAACAAGAAGAAGAAGATGTAGAAGTTGATGCTGATGAAGAAGATTATGAAAAGGAAGAAGAAAAGGAAGTGAAAGTAGAAGTAGAAGTCAAAGAAAAAGAATAAGAAGAAGAAGAGGAAAGAAGAAGAGAGGAGTAGAAGAAAAAGAAAAAGGAGAACAACAAGAAGAAGATGAAGTACATGAAGTTGGTGAAGAAGAAGAAGAAAAAGACAATTGAAAAAGAAGAAAAAGAAGAGGAAGAAGAAGAAAGAAGAGAAAGAAAGCAGAAGAAGAAGAAGAAGAAGAAGAAGAAGAAGAAGAAGAAAAGAAGGAAGAAGAAAGAAAAACATGTAGAAAGAAGAAGAAAGAAGAGGAAGAAAGAAGAAGAAGAAGAAGAAGAAACAAGAAGAAGAAAGAAGAAAGAAGAAAAGGAAAGAAAAAGATGGAAGAAGAAGAAGAATAAAGAAGAAGAGGAAGAAGAAGAAGAGGAAGAAGAAAGAACAAGAAAAAGAAAAAAAAAGATGATGAAGAAGAAGGAAGAACAAGAAAAAAAAAGAAGGAAAAAAAGAAGAAGAAAAAAGAAGGAAAAAAAGAAGAAGAAAAAAGAAGGAAAAAAAGAAGAAGAAAAGAAGAAATAAAGAAGAAGAAGAAGAAGAAGAAGAAGGAAGAAGAAGAAGATAGAAGAAGAAGAATGAAGATAAAGAAGGAAGAAGAAGAAGAAAGAAGCAGAAGAAAGTGGAAGAAGGAAAAGGAAAGAAGAAGAAGAATGAAGAAGAAGAAGAGAAAAGGAAGAAAGAAGAAGCCGAAGAAAGAAGAAAAAGAAGAAGAAAAAGAAGCAAGAAGGAAGAAGAAGAAGAAGAAGAAGAAAGAAGAAGACAAAAAAGGAGAAGAAGAAAGAAGAAGAGGATGAAGAAGAAGGAAGAAGAAGAAAGAAGAAGAAGAAGAAGACAAAGAAGAAGAAGAAGAAGAAGAGCAAAGAAGAAGTTGAAAGAAAAATTAGAAAGATGAAGAAGAAGAAAGAAGATGAAGAAGAAAGAAAGGAAAACGAAAAAAAATAATAAAGAAGAAGAAGAAGAAGAAGGAGAATTAAGAACTAGAAGAAGAGGAAGAGGAAGAAGAAGTCAAAGAAAGAAGAAAAAAGAAGAAAGAGACAGAACATAGAAGAAGAAAAAGAAAGAAGAAGAAGAAGAAGAAAGTAGAAGAAAGTAAAAGAAGTTGAAAGAAGAAGAAAAAACGGAGAGGAAGAAAGAAGAAGAAGAAGAAGAAAAAGGAAGAAGAAGAAGAAGAAGAAGAAGAAAAAGAAAGAGGAAGAAAAAAGAAGTAGAAAGAAGAATAAGAATGAAGAAGAGGAAGAAGGAGGAAGAAGAAGAAGAGGAGGAAGAAGAAGAAGACGAAGAAGAAGATAGAAGAAGAAAAAGAAGAAAAAGAACAATGAAGAAGAAGAAAAAAAACAATGAAAAAGAAGAAAAAAAATGAAGAATTTGGAAGAAGAATAAATAACAGGAAAAAAAAGAAGGAAGAAGAAGAAGAAAAAAGAAGTAGAAAGAAGAAGAAAGTTGAAGAGGTAGAAAGAAGAAGAAAGGTAAGAAAGATTAACATGAAGAAAAAAAAAGAAGGAAAAGAAGAAAGAAGAAGAAGAAGAATGGAGAAGAACAAGAAGAAGAACAACGATAAGAAGAAAGGAGATTAAGAAGAAAGAAGAGGAAGAAAAAAAAAATAGATCAAAGAAGGAGAAGAAGAAAAAGGAGATGAAAAAAAAAGAAAAAGAAGGAGAAAAGTGAGAAGAAGAAGACGAAGTAGAAATAAGTAGAAGAAGATGAAGAAGAAGAAGAAGTAGAAGAAGGAGAAGAAGAAGAATAAGACGAAAGAAGAAGAATAAGAAGAAGAAGAAGAAAGAAGAGAAGAAAAAAGAAGAAAGAAGAATGAAGAAAAAGAAGAACAAAGAAGAAGAAGAAGAAGAAGAAGTAGTAGAAGAAGAAGAAAGAAGAAAATGAATAAAGAAGAAAAAGGAAGAAGGAGAAGAAAGAAGAAGGGAAAAGATAAAGAAGATGGAGAAGAAGAAAGAAGAAGAAGAAGAGAAGAAGTAGAAGACTAATAAGGAAGAAGACGAAGAAGAAGAAGAAAGAAGAAGAAGAAGAAGTAGAAGAAGAAGAAGAAGAAGAAGATAGAAGAAGAAGATGGAGGAAGAAGAAGAAGAAAGAAGTAAAAAGAAGAAGAAAGAAGAAGAAGAAGAAAGAAGAAGAAAGAAGAAGTTGAAAAAAGAATAAGAAAAAGAAGAAGAAGAAGAAAACGAAGAAAAAGAAAGAAGAAGAAGAAGAAGTAGTAGAAGAAGAAGAAAGAAGAAAATGAATAAAGAAGAAAAAGGAAGAAGGAGAAGAAAGAAGAAGGGAAAAGATAAAGAAGATGGAGAAGAAGAAAGAAGAAGAAGAAGAGAAGAAGTAGAAGACTAATAAGGAAGAAGACGAAGAAGAAGAAGAAAGAAGAAGAAGAAGAAGAAGAAGAAGAAGAAGAAGAAGATAGAAGAAGAAGATGGAGGAAGAAGAAGAAGAAAGAAGTAAAAAGAAGAAGAAAGAAGAAGAAGAAGAAAGAAGAAGAAAGAAGAAGTTGAAAAAAGAATAAGAAAAAGAAGAAGAAGAAGAAAACGAAGAAAAAGAAAGAAGAAGAAGAAAAAGAACACGGAAGAAAAAAGTAGAAGGGGAAGAAGGAGAAGAAGAAGAAGTAGAAGAAGAAGAAGAAAGAAGAAAATTAAGAGAAGAAGAAGAAAAAGGAGAAGAAGGACAAAGAAGAAAAGAGAAGAAGCGGAAGAAAGCAGATGAAAGAAGAGGAAGAATATAGGAAAAGAAGTTGAAAGAAGAAGAAGAAGAAGAACAAAGAAGAAAAAAGAAGCAGAAGAAAGCAGAAGAAACAAGAGGAAGAAGATATTGAAGGATGAAGAAATAATAACAAGAAGAAAAAAGAAAAAAGAAGTGGAAGAAAGAAGAAGAAGAAGAAAGAAGAGGAGGAAGAGAAGAAGAAGAAGAAGAAGAAGAAGAGAAAGAAGAAATAAGAAGAACAAAGAAGAAAAAGAAGGACAAAGATGGAAAAAGAAGAAAAATAGAGTAGTAGAAAAACAAGTAGAAGAAGGAAGAAGAAGAAAAAAGAAGGACAAAAGGAAGAAGAAGGTAGAAGAAGAAGATAGAAGAATAGGAAGAAAGAAAAAGGTGAAAAAAAAAAGATAGAAGAAGAGGATTCAGAACGAAAAGAAAGCGGAAGAAAAAAAAGAAGAAAGAAGGAAATAAGAAGAACAAGAAGAAGGAAAAAAAGAACGAAAAATGAAGAAGAAGAAGAAGAGGAAGAAGGAAGAAAAAGAAGTAGAAGTAGTCAAAGAAGAAGAAAAAGAAGTAGAAGAAGAAGAAGGAGAAGAAAGAAGAAGAAGAGAAAAGAAGTAGAAGAAAGAAGACGAAAGAAAAAGATGAAAGAAGAAGAAGAGAGAAGAAGAAGTAGAAGAAGAAGAAGAAGAAAGAAGAAGAAGAAGAAGAAAAGGAAGAAGAAGAAGTGTAAAAAGAAGAAGAAGAAGAATAAAGAAGAAGGAGAAGAAAGAAGAAGAAGAAAGAAGAAGAATAAGAAAGAAGAAGAAGATAGAAGATAAGGAAGAAAGATAAAGAAGAAGAAGAAGAAGAAGAAGAAGAAGAAGAAGAAGAATAAGAATAAAGTAGAAGAAGAAGAAGGAGAAGAAGAAGAAAGAAGAGGAAGAAGAAGAAGAATAGGAGAAAGAAGAAGAAGAAAGAAAAAGAAGAAGAAGAAGAAAGAAGCAAAAAGAAAAAAGAAGAGGAAGTAGAAACAAGAAGAAGAAGAAGAAAGAAGAAGAAGAAATATTAAGAAGTAGAAAGAAGAAGTAAGAAGAAGAGGAAGAAAGAAGAAGTAGAAAAAGAAGAAGAAGAAGAAGAAGAAGAAGAAGAAGAAAGAAGAAGAAAGAAGAAAGAAGAAGAGGAAGAAGAAGAAGAAAGAAGAAAAAAAAGAAACAAGAAGAAGGAAGAAGAGAAAGAAGTACAAGAAACAAGAAAAATAAGAAGAAGAAGAAGAAAAAAAAGTCGAAGAAGAAGAAGAAGAAGAAAGAAGAAGGAGAAATAGAAGAATGAAGAACAAGAAGAAGTTAAAGAAGGAGAAGAAGAAGAAGAAAGAAGAAGAAAGAGGAAAAAAAGAAGAAGAAAAAGAAGAGAAAAGAAGAAAGAAGAAGAAGAAGAAGAAGGAAGAACAAAGAAGTGGAATAAAACAGGAGAAGAAGAAGAAGAAGAAAGAAGAAGCAAAAAGAAGAAGAAGAAAAAAGAAGAGGTAGAAAGAAGAAGAAGACGAAGAAGAAGGAGAAGAAAAAGAAGAAAGAAGATGACAAAAGAAATAGAATTCAGAAGAAGAACAAGAATAAAGAAGTAGAAGAAGAAGAAATAGAAGAAGAAAGAAAGAAGAAGGAGAAGAAAAAAGAACGAGAGAGAAGAAGAAGAAGGAATAAGAAGTAGAAAGAAGAAGAAGAGAAAAAGTTGAAAAGAAGAAAAAAGAAGAAAGAAGAGAAAGAAGAAAGAAAAGAAGTAGAAAGAAGAGGAAAAAGAAAGAAGAAGAAAAAAAGAT
The DNA here is from genome assembly GCA_023846275.1 of Vanilla planifolia. Classification (NCBI taxonomy): domain Eukaryota; kingdom Viridiplantae; phylum Streptophyta; class Magnoliopsida; order Asparagales; family Orchidaceae; genus Vanilla; species Vanilla planifolia. Next base: position 257,546 of record JAIUJO010000951.1, read on the forward strand.
GTAGAAAGATGAAGAAGATAGAAGAAGAAGAAGAAAGAAGAAGTTAAATGAAGAAGAAGAAAGAAAAAGAAGCGATAGAAAGAAGAAGGAGAAGAAGAAAAAGAAGAAAGAAGAAGAAGAAAGAAGAAAAAGAAGACAGAAGAAGGAAGAAGAAGAATAAACAAGTTGAAGAAGAAAAAAGAACTAGAGAGAAGAAGAAGGAAGAAGAAGTAGAAAGAAAGATGAAAAGAAGAAAAATGAAGAAAGAAGATGAAGAAGAAAGAAAAAGAAGTAGAAAGTAGATGAAGAGGAAAGAAGAAGAAGAAGAAGAAGAAAGAAGATGTAGAAGGATGAAGAAGAAAGAAGACGAGAAAGAAAGATGAAAAAGAAGAAGAAGAAAAAGAAGGAACAAGATGAAGAAAAAGAAGAAAATAGAAGAAAAAAAAAGAAAGTAGTTGAAGGAAGAAGAAGAAGAAGAAGAATAATAAAGAACAACAAGAAGAAGAAGAAGAAGAAAGGAGAAAAAGAACGAAGAAGATGGAAGAAGAAGAAGAAAGAAGAAGAAGAAAGAAAAAGATGAAGAAGAAGAAGATGAAGATGAAGAAGGAAGAAGAAGAAGAAGAACACGAACAAAGAAGAAGTAGAACAAGAAAAAAGAAGAAGACAAAGAAAGAAGAAGTGCAAAGGAGAAGAAAAAGAAGGAGAAGAAAGAAGAAGAGGAACTAAGAAGAAGAATAAAGAAGAAGAAGAAAGAAAAAGAAGAAAGAAGAAGAAGAAAGAAGAAGAATTGAAGGAGAAGAAAGAAGAAGAAGAAGAAGAAGAAGTAGAAATAAGTAGTTGAAAAAGATGAAGGTTAAGAAGAAGAAGAAGAAAGAAGAAGGGTAAGAAAGAAGAAGATGACGAAAAAAGAAGAAGAAAAAAGATGAAGAATAAAGATGGAAAAGAAGAAGAAAGAATTACAAGAAAGAAGTAGAATAAGAATAAGAAGAAGAAAGTCGAAGAAGAAGAAAAAGAAGAAAAAAGAAGAAGAAAAGAAAGATAGAATAACAAGAGAAATAAAGAAGAACTAAAAAGAAGAAGAAAGAAGAAGTGGAAGAAAGAAGAAGAAGAAGAAGTAGAAAAAGAGTAAAGAAGTAGTAAGAAGGAGAAAGATGAAAAAGCAGAAAGACGAAGAAGGAAGAGGAAGAGGAATAAAGAAGAAGAAGAATAAGAAGAAGGACAAGAACTAAGAAGAAGAAGAAGAAAGAAATAGAAGAAAGAAGAAGAAGAAGGAAGAAGAAGAAGAAGAAGAAGAATAAGAAAGAAGAAGAAGAAGATAGCAAAGAAGAAAGAAGAACAAGAAGGAGAAGGAGAAGAAAGAAGGAGAGCAAAACAGTAGAAGAAAGAAGAAGAAGAAAGAAAAAGAAAGAAGAAGAGGAAGTGGAAAGAAGAAGAAGAAAGAGTGGATAAAAGAAGGAGAACAAAGAAGAATAAGAATAAGAAGAAGAAGAAAGAATTAGAAGAATGAAGATGAAGAAGAAAGAAAAAGAAGTAGAAAAAGAAGAATGAAGAAGAAGAAGAAGAACGTAGAAAAGAAAGAAGAAGGAAGAAGAAATGAGAAAAAAGAACAAGAATAAGGATGAAGAAGAATGAGAAAGTGATAGAAGAAAGAACAAGAAAGAAAAAGAAAGAAGAAGAAGAAGAAGAAGAAGGAGAAAAAGGATGAAAAGGATGAAGAAGAAGATGAAGAAGAAGAAGAAAAAGAAGAAAGAAGAAGAAGAATAGAGAAGAAGAAGAAGAAGAAGAAGAAGAAGAAAAAGAAAGGAGGAGAAGAAGAAAGAAGAAGAAGAAGAAAAAGAAAGAAGAACATGTAGAATGAAAAAGAGGAAAAAAGAAGAAGACAAGAAAGAAGAAAAAAGAGAGAGAGTGAAGAAAGAAGTAGAAGAAGAAAGAAGAAGAAGAAGAAGAAGAAAAAGAAGAAGAAAAAAGAAGTAGCTAGAAGAAGTGGAAAGAAGGAGTAGAAGAAGAAGGAGAAAAAGAAGAAGTCGGAGGCGAAAGAAGAAAGAAGTTGAAGAAAGAAGAAGAAAGAAGATGAATAAAAATGAAGGAGAAGAAGAAGATGAAGAAGAATAAGAAGAAGAAGAAGAAGAAAGAAGAAGAAAAAGAGAAAGAAGAACATGAAGATGTAGAAAGAAGAAGAAGAAAGAAGAGGAAGAAAGAAGAAGAAAAAGAAGTAGAGGAAAAAGATGAAAATAAAAGGAAAATAAGGAAGAAGAAGAAGAAGAAGAATAAAGAAGAAAAATAAGAAAGAAGAAGGAAGAAGAAGAATAAAAAAGATGAAGAAGAAAAAGAAGAATAAAGAGGAAGAAGAAAGAAGAAAAAGGAAGAAGAAGAAACAAGAAGAAAAAGAAGAAAGAAAGAAAAAAAAGAAGAAAGATTAAAAAGAAGAAAGAAGATGAAGAAGAAGAAGAAGAATAAAGAAGAAGAAGAATAAGAAGAAGAAGAAGAGAAGAAAGAAGAAAAAGAAGAAAGATAAAGAAGAAAGATGAAGGAAAAAGGAGATGAAAGAAGAAGAAGAGGAAAGAAAAAGAAGAAAAAGAAGAAGAAGAAGAAAGAAGAAGAATAAGAAAAAGAAGAAAGAAGAAGAAGAAAAAAGAAGAAGAAAGAAGAAGAAGAAATAAGAAGAAGAAAGAAGAAGAAGAAAGAAGAAGAAGAAAGAGAAGAAGAAGAAGAAGAAGAAGAAGAAGTAGAAAGAAGAAGAAGGAGGAGTAAAAGAAAAAGAAGTAAGAGATGATAAAAGAAGGAGAAGAAAGTAGAAGAAGAAAAAAGGAGAAGTAGAAAGAAGAGGAATAAAGAAGACGAAGAAGAAAGCTGAAGAAGAAGAAGAAGGAGAAGAAGAAGAATAATAAAGAAGAAGAAGAAAGAAGAAGAAGGAGAAGAAAAAAGAAAAAAAGAAGAAAGAAGAAGAAAGAAGTAGAAAGAAGAAGAAAGAAGAAGAAAAAAAGAAGAAAGGAGAAGAAAGAACAAGAAGAAAGAAGAAGAAGAACAACGAGAAGAAGAAATAAATGAAGAAGAAAGAAGAAGATGATGATGAAGAAGGAGAATAAGGTAGAAGAAGAAGAACAAGAAAAAGAAAAGAAAGTAAAAGAAGAAGAAGAAGAAGAAGAAGAAAGAAGATGAAGAAGAATATAGAAGAAGAAGAAGAAAAAAAAAGAGAAGAAGAACAAAGAAGAAGAAGATAGAAGAAGAAGATGGAAAAAGAAGAAGAAAGAAGATGAGGAAGAAAGAAAAAGATGACGAAGAAGAAGAAAGAAGAACAAGATGAAGATGAAGAAGGAAGAAGAAGAAAAAGAAGAAAGATAAAGAAGAAGAAGAAGATAGTTGAAGAAGAAGAAAGAAGAAGAGGAAAGAAGAAGAAAGTGAAGAAAGAGGAAGAACTGGAAAGAAGAAAGAAAATGAAGAAAGAAATAGATGAAGAAAGAAGAACAAGAAGAAGAAAGAAAAAGAAGGAAAAGAAGAGGAAGAAGTAGATAATAGAAGAAGAAGAAATTGAAAAAGAAGTAGAAGAAAAAGAACGAAGAAGAAAGAAGAAGATGAAAGAAGAAGATGAAGAAAGAAGATGAAGAATGAAGGAGAAAAAGAAGAAGAAGAATAAAGAAAAAAGAGAAAGAAGGAAAAAATAAGAAGAAAGTCGTAGAAGAAGTAGAAGATAGAAGAAGAAGAAGAAAAAGAAGAAAGAAGAGCAAGAAGAAAGAAAGAAGATGTAGAAAAAAGAAGAAGAAAGAGATAGTGGAAGAAAGAAGAAGAGGAAAGAAGAAGAAAAAGAGAAGAAGAAGAAGAAGAAATAGAAGAATAAGAAGAAATACGAAGAAAAACGAAAAAAGAAGAAAAAAGAAGTAGTTGAAGAAATAGAAGAAGAAGAAGGAGAAAGAAAAAGAAGGGTAAGAAGAAGAAAGATGAAGAAGTAGGAAGAAGAATGAAAATGGAGGAAGAAGGAGGAACAACAAGAAAAAGAAAGAAAATGAAGAAGAAAAAGAAGAAGAAAAAGAAGAAAGAAGAAGAAGAAGAACAAAATGAAGAAGAAAGAAGAAGAAGGAGAAAAATAAAGAATTAGAAGAAGAAAGAAGAAGGAGAAGAAAGAAAAAGAAAGGGAAAGAAGAGGAAGAAAGAAGAATAAGAAAAAAAAAAGAAGAATTAGAAAAAGAAGAAAGAAGAAAGAGAAGAATAAGAGCAACAACAAAGAAGAAGAAAAAAGTAGAAAGAAGAAGTAGAAACAAGAAGAAGAAGAAAAAAAGAAAAGAAGAAGAAAGAAAAAAAGATTAGAAGAAGAAGAAGAAAAAGAAGAATAAAGAAAAAAGAAGAAGAAAAAGAAGAAGAAGAAGGAAGAAGAAGAAAGAAGAAGAAGAAGAAAGAAGATGAAGAAGGAAGAAGAAGAAGACTAAAGGAGAAGAAGAAGAAGAAGAAGAAGAGGGAGAAGAAAAAGAAGCAGAAGACGGCGAAGAAGAAGAAGGAGATGAAAGAAAGAGATGAGAAAAGAAGAAGAAGAAGAAGAAAGAAGAAGAAGAAAGATAATGAATAAAGTAAAAGAAGAATGAAGAAGAAGAAGAAGAAGAAGAAGAAGAATAAAGAAGAAGAAAAGGAAGAAGAAGAAGAAATAAAAGAAAAAGAAGAAGAAGAAACAAAAGAAAAAGAAGAAGAATAAAAAGGGCAAAGAAGGAGAAAAAGAAGAAGAAAGAAGAAGAAAGAAGGTGAAGGAGAAAGTAAAAGAAAGAGAAGAAGAAGAAGAAGCAGAAAATAAAGAAAGAAAAACAAGAAGATGTAGAAAAAGAAGAGGAAGAAGAAGTAGTAGTAGAAGAAAAAGAAGAAGAAGAAGAAGAAGAAGAAGAAGAAGTAGAAGAAGAAGAAAAAGAAAGTTGAAAGAAGAAGAAGAAAGTAAGGAAAGAAGATAGAAGAAGACGAAGACAGAAGGAGAAGAAGAAGAAAGAAGAAAAAGAAGCAGAAGAAATCAGAAGAAATAGGAGGAAGAAGAAATAAGAAAAAGATGAAAGAAGAAGAAGAAAGAAGAAGAAGAAGAAAGAAGAGGAAGAAAGAAGAAGAAGAAGATAGAAGAAGAAGAAGAAGAAGAAGAACAAAGAAGAAGAACAAAGAAGAAAAAGAAGAAGGACGAAGAAGGAAAAAAATAAGAATAAAGAAGTAGTAAAACAAGTAGAAGAAGCGGGTAGAAGAAGAAAGAAGGAGAAAAAGGAAGAAGAAGAAGATAGAAGAAGAAGAAGAAAGAAAAGAAGAAGAAAGAAAAAAAGAAGAACAAAGAATGAAGAAGAAGAAGAAGAAGAAGAAGAAGAAAGAAGAAGAAGAAGATGTAGAAGAAGAAGAAAAAGAAGAAGAAGAAGAAGAAGAAGGAGAAGAAAGAAAAAGAAAGGAAAAGAAGTAGAAGAAAGAAGAAGAAGAAAGAAAAAGAAGAGAGAAGAAGAACAGAAAAGAAGTAGAAGAAGAAGAAGAAGAAAACAGCAGCAGCAGAAGAAGAAAAAGATGAAGAAGAAGAAGAAGAAGAAGAAAGAAGAAGAAGAAGAAGAAAAGGAAGAAGAAGAAGGAGAACAAAGAAGAAGGAGAAGAAAGAAGAAGAATAAGAAAGAAGAAGAAGAAAGAAGATGGGGAAAAAAGCTAAAGAATAAGAAGAAGAAGAATAATAAGAATAAAGTAGAAGAAGAAGGAGAAGAAGAAAAAAGCAGAAGAAGAAGAAGAAGAAGAAGAAGAAGAAGAAGAAGAAAGAAGAAAAAGAAGAAAAAGAAGAAAAAGAAAGAACAAAAAAGAAGAAAGAAGTGGAGGAAGAAAGAAGATGAAGAAGAAGAAGAAAGAAGAAGAAGAACAAAGAAGAAGAATAAAAATGAAGAAAGAGAAAGAAGAAATTAGAAGGAGAAGAAGAAAGAAGAAGAAGAAGAAGAAGAAGAAGAAGAAGAAGAAGAAAGAAGAACAAGAAGAAAGAAGAAGAAGAGGAAGGAAAAAGAAGAACAAAAAGAAAAATAAAGAAGAAGAAGAAGAAGAAGAAGATAGAAGAAGAAAAAGAAAGAAGAAGAAGGAAGAAGAGAAAGAAGTAGAAGAAAAAAGAAGAATTATAATAGAAGAAGAAGAACACCAAAGAAGATGAAGAAGAAAAAGAAGAAGAAGAAAGAAGAAGGAGAAATATAAGAAAGAAGAATAAGAAAAAGAAGTAGATGAAATAGAAGAAGAAGAAGAAGAAAAAGAAGAAGAAAGAAAAAGAAAGAAGAAAAAGAAGTAGAAGAAGATGAAGAAAGAAGAAAAAGAAGAAGAAGAAGGAAGAAGAGGTGGAAGAAGGTAAAAGATGAAGAAGAAAGAAGAACAAGGTAGAAAAAGAAGGTAGAAAAAGAAAGAAGAAAGAGAAGAAAGAAGAAGGTAGAAGAAGAATAACAAAAAAGTAGAAGAAGAAGAAGAAGAAGAAGAAGTAAGAAGAAGAAGATAGAAGAAAAAGAGAGAAGAAGAAGAAAGAAGAAGTAGAAAGAAGAAGAAGAACAAAGATGAAGAAGAACATAAAATAAGAAAGAAGAGGAAGAAGAAAGAAAAAGTAGAAAGAAGATGAAGAAATAAGATGTAGAAAGAAGAAGTGGTAGAAAGAAGTAAAAGAAGAAGAAAAAGAAAGAAGAACATGAAGAAAGAAGAACAAAAATGTAGAAAAAGAATGAAGTTGTAAATGGAAGAAGAATAATAATAAAGAAGTAGAAAAAGAAGAAGAAAGGAGTAGAAGTAGAAAGAGGAAGAAGAAAGAAGATGGAAGAAGAAGCATAAAGGAGAAGAAGTAAGAAAAAGATGAAGAAAAAGATGATGAAGATGAAGAAGAAAGAAGAAGAAGCAGAAGAAAGAAGAAGAAGAAGAAGTAGAAGAAGAAGAAGAAAAAAGAGGAGAGAAAGAAGAAGAAGAGGAACTAAGAAGAAGAAAAAAGATGAAGAAGAAAGAAGTAGAAGAACGAAGAAGAAAACTAAGAAGAAAGAAGTTCTTCCTCTTCTTCCTTCTTTTATCTTCTTTCTACTTCTTTTTTTTTTCTTCTTCTTCTTCTTCAACTTCTCCTGCTCTTTCTTCCTCTCTGTCTTCTTCCTCTTCTTCTTGTTCTTTCTTTCTCTCCTTTATTCTTCTTCTTTCTTCATCTTCTTCTTTCATCTTCTTTGTTTTCTTTCTTCTTTGTTCTTCTTCTACTTCTTCTTCTTAAACTTCTTGTTCTTCTTCTTCATCTTCTTTCTTTGTTTTCTTGTTGTTCTTCTTCTTTTACCTTCTTCCACATCTTTCTTCTTCTTTCTTCTTCTTCTTCTTCTTTCTTCTTCTTTCTTCGTCTTTCTTCATCTTCTTCTTTCTTCTTCTTTTTTCTTCTTCTCCTTCTTCCCCTTCTCCTACTTCTTATTATACCACATCTTCTTCTTATTCTTTCTTCCTCTTCTTTTCTCTTCTTCTTTTTTTTACTTCTTTGATCTTCCTCTTTCTCCTTCTACTTCTTTCTTCTTCTTCAATCTTCTTCCACTTCTTTCTTGTTCTTTCTTCTTCTTCTTCTTTATCATTCTTCTTCTTCTTCTTTCTTCTTTCTTCTTGTTCTTCTTCTTCCTCTTCTTCTTTCTATCTCATTTTTCTTCTTCTTCTTCATCTACTTTCTTCTCCTTCTTTCTTCTTCTTCTTCTTCTTATTCTTCTTTTTTTTCTACTTCTTCATCTTCTTCTTTCTACTTCTCCTTTTTCTTCTTTCTTTGTTTTCTTCTTCCTCTTCTTCTACTTTCTTTTTTTTTCCTTTTTCTTCCTCTACTTTCTTCTTCTTTCCTTTTCTTCTTTCTTCTCCTTTTTCTTCTTTTTCTTCTTCTTTCTTCTTCTTCTTCTTCTTCTTCTTTCCACTCCTTTTTCTTCTTCTTTTTCTTATTTCCTCTTCTCCTTCTTCTTCTTCTTCTTCTCCTTCTTCTTCTTTTCATCTTCTTTTTCTTCCTTTTTCTTTTTTTCATCTTCTTCTTTCAACTTCTTTCTTCTTTTTCTTCTTCTTTCTTCTTCTTCATCATCTTTTCATCTACTTATTCTTTCTTCTTTTTCTTTTTTCATCTTCTTTCAACTTCTTCTTTCTTCCTTTTTCTTTTTCTTCTTCTTCTTCCTTCTTCTTCTTCATCTTCTTCTTCTTCTTCGACTTTCTTCTTCTCCTTCTTCTTTTTTCAACTTTCTTCTTCTTCTTTTCTTCTTATTCTTCTTTCTTATTCTACTTCTTCTTTCTTCTTCTTCTTCTTCTTTCTTTTTCTTCTTTCTTCTTCTTCTTTCCTCTTCTTCATTTTTCTTCTTCTTCTTTCTCCATCTTCTTCTTTCCTCTTCTACTTTCTTCTTCTTCTTCTTCTTCTTCTTCTTTCAACTTTTTCTTCCTTTTTTCTTCTTTTTCTGCTTCTTCCTTCTTCTTCTTCTTCTTCTTCTTCTTTTCATCCTTCTTCTTCTTCTTCTTCTTCTTCTTCTTCTTCTTCTTCATCCTTCTTCTTCTTCTTCTTCTTCTTTTTTTCTTCTTTTCTTCTTCTTCTTCATCTTCTTCGACTTTCTTCTTCTTTTTCTTATTCTTCTTGTTTATTCTACTTCTATCTTCTTCTTCATTCTTCTTCTTTCTACTTTTTCTTTCTTCTTTTTTCTTCTTCTTTTTCTTTCTTGTTCTTCTATCTTCTTCCACTTCTTTCATCTTCTTTCTTCTACTTCTTCTTTTTTCTTCTTTCTTCTTGTTCTTCTTGTTCTTCTTCTTCGACTTCTTCATCTTCTTCCTTCTTCTTCTTTTCCTTCTTCTACTTCTTCTTGTTGTCGTTCTTTCTCCTTTTCTTTTTCCTTTTTCTTCTATTTCTTTTTATTATTACTCATGTTTCTTCTGCTTCTTCTTTCTTCTTATTCCTTCTCCTTCTTTCTTCTTCGTCTTTCTTCTTCTTCTTCTTCTTTCTTTTTCTTCTACATGTTATTTCTTCTTCTTTCTTCTTCTTCTTCCTTCTTCTTCTTCTTCTACTTCTTTCTTCTTCTCCATCTTCGTTTTCTTTCTTCGTCTTCCTCATTTACTTTTTGTTCCTCTTTTTCTTTTTTCTACTTCGTGTTTTTCTTCTTCTTCTTTTTCTTCTTCTTTTCTCTTCTCCTTCTTCTTCTTCTTTCTTTTTCTTCTCTGTTCTTCTTTTTCTTTCTCCTTCTTTTTCTTTCCTCTATTTCTTTCTTCCCCTTCTTTTTCTTTATTCTTCTTTTTTCTTCTGCTTCTTCTTCTTCTTCTTCTTCTTCTCTTTTCTTCTTCTTCTTCTTCCTTCTTCATATTCTTCTTCGTTTTATTTTTTCTTCTTCTACTACTCTTTTCTTCTTCTTCTTCTTTCTTCTTGTTCTTCCTTCTTCCTTTTTCTTGTTTTTCTTTCATCTTTTTCTTTCTTCTTTTTCTTCTTCTTCTTCTTCTTCTTTATTCTACTTTTTCTTCCTTCTTCTTTCTTTTTCTTCATCTACCTTCTTCTTCTTTCTTCTTCTTCTTCTTCTTCTTCTCCTTCTTCTTCTTCCCTTGCTTCTTCTTTCTTACTCTTCTTCCTTCTTCTTTCTACCTCTTCTTCTTTCTTCTTCTTCTTCTTCTTTCATTTCCCTCCTTTTCTACTTCTTTTCTCTTCTTCTTCATAATCATTTTCTTTCTTCTTCTTTTTCCTTCTACTTCTTTCTCCCTCTTCTTTCTTCTTTTTATTCTTTCTTTTTTTTCTTCCTTCTTCTTCTTCTTCTTCTTGTTTTCTTCTTCTTCTTCTTCTTTCTTCTTTTCTTCTTTCTTCCTCTTTAAACTTCTTCTTTCTTCTTCTTCTTCTATCGTCTTCCTTTTTTTCTTCTTCTTTCTTCTGCTTCTTCATCTTTTTTTCCTCTTTCTTCTTCTTCTTCTTCTTCTTTTTCGTCCTTCTTGTTCTTCTTCTTATTCTTCTTCTGCTTCTTCCACTTCTTCTTCTTGTTCTTCTTTCTTCTTATTTTCTTCTTCTTCTATTACTTCTTTTAATTATTATTCTTGTATCTTCTTTCTTCTTATTCCTTTTTCTTATTCTTTTTTTTCTTCTTCTTTCTTCTTCTTTCTACTTTTTCTTCTTCTTACTTCTTGTTTCTTCTTCCTTCTTCTTCTTCTTCCACTTCTTCTATCTTCTCCTTCTTCTTTTTCCTTCTTCTTCTTGTTTCTTCTTCTTATTCCGTCTTCTTCTTCTTTCTTTCTTCTTCTTTCTTCTCTCCTTCTTTTTCTTCTTTTTCTTCTTCTTGTTCTTCTTCTTCTTCTTCTTCTTCTTCTTTATTCTTCTTTTTCTTCCTACTTCTTTCTTCTTTTTCTTCTTTCATCTTGTTCTTTCTTCTCCTTTCATCTTTCCTCTTCTTCTTTCTTCTTCTTTCTTTTATCTTTTTCTCCTCTCTTCTTTTTCTTATTTTTCTTCTTCTTTCTTCTTCTTCCTTCTTTTCTTTTCCTTCTTTTTGTTCTTCATCTTTTTCTTCTTCTTCTATCTTCTTCTCGTTGTTGTTTTCTTTCTTCTTCTTCTTCTTCATCTTCTTCTTCTTTTCCTTCTTCTTCTTCTTCTCCTTCTTCTTCTTCTTCTTCTTCTCCTTCTTCTTCTTCTTCTTCTTTCTTCTTCTTCTCCTTCTTCTTCTTCTTCTTTCTTCTTCTTTTTATCTTTAATTTCTTCTTCTTCTTTCACTTCTTCTTAATTCTTCCTTCACTTTTTTCTTCTCCTTCTTTCTACTTCTTCTTTCTTCTTCTTCTTTCTTCCTCTTTTTCTTCTTCTTCTTTGTTCTTCTTCTTCCTTCTTCTTTCCCCTATTACTTCATTCTTCTTCTTCTTTCTTCTTCTTCTTCTTCTTTGTGCTTCTTCTTTTTCTTCTTATTTTTCTTTTTGTTCTTTCATCTTCTTCTTCTTTTTCTTCTTTATTCTTTTTCTTATTCTTCCCCTTCTTCTTCTTCTT
>JAIUJO010000916.1:27500-30000 GCA_023846275.1 Vanilla planifolia
CTTCTCCTTCTTCTTCCCCTTCTTCTTCTTCTACTCCTTCTTCTCCTCCTTCCTCTACTTCTCCTTATCCTTCTCCTTCTTTTTCTTCGTCTTCTACTTTTTCTCCTTCTTCTTCTTCTTCCTTTTCTTCTTCTTCTTCTTCTGCTTCTTCTTCTTCTTCTTCGTCTTCTTCTTGTTCTTCATTCGCTTGTTCTTCTTCTTCGTCTTGTTCATCTTCTACTTCTTCTTCTTCTTCTTCTTTGTTTACTTCTTCTACAACTTCTTCTTCTTCTTCTTCTTCTTTGTCTTCTTCTTTTTCTTCTACTTCTCGTTCTCTTTCTCCTTCTCCTTCCCTTTTTTCTTCTTGTTCTCCTCCACCTACTTTTTCTTCTTCTTCTTCTTATTCTACTCTTTCTTCTTTTTCTACTACTTCATCATCATCATCTTCTTCTTCTTCTTCTTCTCTTTCTTCTATTTCCTCTTCTTCAAGCATTCTTCTTCTTCTTCTTCATGTTCTTCTTCATCTTCTTTATCTTCTTCTTCTTCTACTTCTTTTTCATCTGCTTCTTCTTTTTCTTCTTTTACTTTTTCTTCTTCATCTTCTTCTACTTCATCTTCTTCTACTTCATCTTCTTCTTCTACTTCTTTTTCTTCTTCTTCTTCTTCTTCTTCTTCGTCTTCGTCGACTTCTTCTTCTTCTTCTTCTTCTCCATCTTCTCCTTCTTCTTTGTCTTCCTTTTGTTCTCTTTCTTATTCTTCTTCTTAAACTTTTTCTTTTGCTTCCTCTTCTTTGTCTTCTTCTTCTTCTCCTCCTCCTCCTCTTTTTTCTCTTTCTTCACCTTCTTCTTCTTCTTTTCTTATTATTCTTCTTCTTCTTCTTCTCCAAATTCTCATTCATCTTATTTTCCTCCTTCCTCTTCCCCTTCTTCTTTGTTTTCTTCTTATTCTTCTTCTTCTTCTTCTTTTTCTTCCTCTACTACCGCTACGTCTGCTTCTTCTTCTCATTCTCCTTCTCATTCTTCTCTTCTTCTACTTCTTTTTCTTCTTCATCGTCTTATTCTTCTTCTTCCTTTTCTTCTTCTTCTTCTACTTTGTTTTTGTCTTCTTCTACTTCTTCTTTGTCTTCTCCTTCTTCTTCTATTTCTTTTTCTTCTTCTTCTCTTACTTCCTGGTCTTCTTCTTGTTCTTATTCTCCTTCTACATCTCCTTCTTCTTCTTCTTCTTCTTCTTACTCCTTCTCTATGCTTTCTTCTTCATGTTCTTCTTCCTCTTATTCTTCTTTTTTCCTTGTTTTCTACTTCTTCCTCTTCTTCTTCTTCTTCTTCTTCCTTTACTACTTTTTCTTCGTCTTCTTCTTTCTCTTCTTCTTAATCTTCTACTACTTCTTCTTCATCATCTTATTCTTCATCTTCTTCGTCTTCTACTTCATCTTCTTCTTTTTCTTCTTCGTCTTCTTCATTTTCGTCTTCTTCTTCAACTTCTTCCTCTTCTCCTTCTTCGTCTTCTTCTTCTTCTTTTACTTCTTTTTCTTCTTCCTCCTCCTCCTCTTCTTCTTCTTCTACTACTTTCTCTTCTTCTTCTTCTTCTTATTTTTCTTCGTGTTCTTCGTCTTCTTCTTCATGATCTTCTTCCTCTTTCTCTTCTTCTTCTTCTTCTTCTTCTTCTTCTTCATCTTCAACTTCTTCTTTTGGTTCTTCTTCTTCTTCCGCTTTCTCTGCTTCTTCTTCTCAATCTTCTTCTTCTTCTTCTTCTTCATCTTCTTCCTCCTCTAATTCTCCTTCTTCTTCTCCCATTCTTCTCCTTTCTCTTCTTCTTCTTCTTTTTCTTCTTCTTCTAGTTTTTCTTGTACCCCTACTTCTGCTTCTTCTTCTTCTGATTCCTCTTCTACCTCTTCCTCTTCATCTTTTTCTTCTTTTTCTTCTTCTTCTTCTTCTTCTCCTTCTTCTTCTTCTCCTTCTTCTTCTCCTTCTTCTTCTTCTTCTCCAAATCCTTCTTGTTCTTTTTCTTCCTCTTCTTCATCTTCTTCTTCTACTTTTTCTTCTTCGATGTCTTCTTCTTCTTCTTTTTGTTCTTCTTATTCTTCTCCCTCTTCTTCTTCGTTTTCTTCTTCTTCTTCTTCTTCCTTGACTTTCTCTTCTCCTTCTTCTTCATGTTCTTCTTCTTCCTCCTCCTCTTCTACCTCTTCCTATTCATCTTTTTCTTCTTTTTCTTCTTCTAATTCTTCTTCTTCTTCTCCTTCTTCTTCTTCTTCTTCATCATCATTTTCTTCTTCTTCTCCAAATCCTTCTTGTTCTTCTTCTTCCTCTTCTTCATCTTCTTGTTCTACTTTTTCTTCCTCCTCGTCTTTTTCTTTTTCTTCTTCTTCTTATTATTATTATCCCTCTTCTTCTTCTTCTTTTTCTTCTTCTTCCTTGACTTCTTCTCCTTCTTCTTCTTCGTCCTCTTCCTCTACTCCTTCTTTGTGTTCCTCTACTTTTTCTTCTTCTTATTCTTCATCATTTTTGTCTTCTTCATTTTCCTC
>JAIUJO010000916.1:50000-52500 GCA_023846275.1 Vanilla planifolia
TGTCTTCTTCTTCTTCTTCTTCTTCTTCTATAGCTCTTTTTTCTTCATCTTCTTCTTCTTCATCGTCTTGTTCTTCTTCTTTTCTTCTTCACATTCATCTTCTCGTTCTTCTTCTTGTTCTTCTTCTTATTATTATTTTTATTATTCTTCTTCTTCTCCTTCTTCTTCTTCTTGTTCTTCGTATCCTCATCCTTCTTCTTCCTCTCTTGATCTTCTTCTTCTTCTTCTTCTTCAGCTTCTTCTTCCTCTTTGTCTGATTTTTCTTCTTCTTCTTCTTTATCTTCTTTTTCTTCATGATCATTATCATCATCTTCTTCTTCTTCTTCTTGTTTTTTTTCTTCTTCTTTTTCTCCTTCATCTTCTTCTTCTTCTTCTTTTTCTTCTTCTTCTTTTTCTTCTTCTTCTTCTTCTTCCTCTACTTCTTCTTCTTCTTTGCCTTCATTTTCTTCTCCTTCTTCTTCTTCCCCTTCATCTTCTTCTTCTTTTTCTCCTTCTTATTCTTTTTTCTTCTTTTTCTTCTTCTTCTTCTTCTACTTCTCCTTCTACTAATTTTTCTCCTCGTACTTCTTCTTCTACTTCTTCTTCCTCAATTTCTCCTTCTTGTTCTTCTTCATCTTCTTTTCCTTCTTTTAGTTCTTATTCCTCCTTTTCTTCTTCTTCGTCTTCCTACCCTTCATTTTCTTCTTCTTCTTTTTCTTCTTTTTGATCTTATTATTCTTCTAATACTTCTTCTTGTTCCTCTTCTTCTTCTTCTACTTCTACTTCTTCTTTGCCTTCTTCTTCTTTTTCTTCTTCTTCTTTGTCTTCATCTTCACCTTCTTTTTTTCTTCTTCTTCTTAGCCTTCTTCCTCTTCATCTCGTCTTCTTCTTCAACTTCCTCTTCTTCTTCTTCTTCTTCTTCTTCTTCTTCTACTTCTTTCTCATCTTCTTCTTCTTCTTCTTCCTCTTCATCCTCTTTTTTTTCTTCTTCTTCATTGTGTTCTTCTTCTTCTTCTTCATCATCTTCTTCTTCATCATCATCATCTTCTTCTACTTCTTCATTTTCTTTTGGTTCTTCTTTTACTTCTTCTTCGTCTTGTTCTTCTTCTCATTCCTCTTTTTCTTCTCCTTAATCTTCTTACTCTTCTTCTTCTTCTTTCATTTACTTCTTCTTATTCTTCTTATTCTTCTTCTTCTTCTCTTCTTCTTCTTCTTCTTCTTCATCTTTGTCTTCTTCTTTTCCTTCTTCTTCATCTTCTTCTTCGTCTTTTCTTGTTTATTTTCTTCTTGTTGTCCTTCCTCTTCTTCTTTTTCTTTGTCTTCCACTACATCTTCTTCTTCTTCTTCTTTTTCTTCTTCTTCTTCTCCTTCATCTTCCTCTCCATCATTTTCTTGTTCTTCGTCTTGCTCTTCCACTTCCTCGTTTTCTTTTTCTTCATCTTCTTCTTCTTCATCTACTTCTTCTTATTCATCAAAATCTTCTTCTTCTTCTTCTTCTTTGCCTCTTCCTTCTTTATCTTCTTCTTCTTCTTCTCCTTCTTCTTCTACTTCTTCTTCTTGCCCTTCTCCTTCTTCTTCTTGTCCTTCTTTTTCTTCTCTTTCTTTTTCTCCTTCTTCTTCATCATCTTCTTCTTCATCATCTTCTTCTTCATCTTCTTCTTCTTCTTCTTCTTCTTCTTTTCCTTCTTCTTCTTCTTCTTCTTCTCCTCCTCCCTCTACTTCTCTTTCTCCTTCTTCTCCTTATTTTTCATCATTTTCTTCTTCTTCTTCTTCTTCATTTTCTTCTTCTCCATCTTCTTCTTCGACTTGATCCACTTCCTCTTGTTCTTCTTCTTCTTCGTTTTCTTCATCATCATCATCTTCTTCTTATTCTTCTTTATCATCATCATCTTCTTCTTCTTCAACTACTTCATCTTCCTCTTCTCCTTCTTCTTGTTATTCTTCTTCTTCTCCTTTTTCTTTTCCTTCTTCTTCTTCTTCTGCCAATTCTTCTTTTACTTCTTCCTCTTCTTCTTCTTCTTCTTCTCCCCCTTCTCCTTCTCCTTCTTCTTGTTCTTCTTTTCCTTCTTCTTCTTCTTCTTCTTCTTCCTCTTCTTTTCTTCTTCTTCATCATCATCATCATCATCTTCTTCTTCTTCTTCTTCTTCTTCTTCTTGTCCTTCTTCTACTTCTTCTTCTTCATTGCCTTCTTCTTCTTGTACTTCTTCTTATTCTCTTTGGTTTCCTTCATTTTCTTCGTCTTCTTCTTCTTCTTCTTTTTCTTCTTTTTCTTCTTCTTCTTCTTCTTTTTCTTCTCCTTCTTCTTCTTCATCATCTTTTCCTTCATCTCTATCTTCTTCTTCGACATCATCTTCTTCTTCCTCTTCTTCTTCTTCTTCTTCATCTTCTTCTTCTTCTTCTACTTCAACTTTTTTGTCTTCCTCTTCTACTTCTTTTCCTTTCTTTTTCTTCTCCTGCTCTTCTTCTACATTTCCTTCTCCTCTTTCTTCCTCTCCTTCTTCTTCTTCTTCTAGTTCTTCTT
>JAIUJO010000916.1:57500-65000 GCA_023846275.1 Vanilla planifolia
TTCTTCTTTTTCTTCTTCTTCTTCTTCTTCTTCTCTTTCTTCTTCTTCTTCTTCTCTTTCTATTTCTTTTTCTTTTTCTTGTTCTTCTTCTTCTTTTTTTTCTTCTTTTTTGTCTTTTTTTTTTTTCTTCTTCTTCTTCTTCTCATCATCATCATCATCATCTTCTTCTACTTCTCATTCTTCTTCTTCTTCAACTTCTTCCTCCTCCTCCTCTTCTTCTTCTTCTTCAAATTCTTCTTCTTCACATCTTGTTCTTCTTCTACTTCATCATATTCTTCTTCTTCTTCTCCTCCT
This sequence comes from Vanilla planifolia, assembly GCA_023846275.1. Taxonomy (NCBI): domain Eukaryota; kingdom Viridiplantae; phylum Streptophyta; class Magnoliopsida; order Asparagales; family Orchidaceae; genus Vanilla; species Vanilla planifolia. Next base: position 57,795 of record JAIUJO010000916.1, read on the forward strand.
TATTCTACTTCTTCCCTTACTCCTTATCCTTCTTCTGCTTTCTCATATTTTTCTTCTTCTTCTTCTTCTTCTTCTTCATCTTCTACCCCTTCTCGTCCTCCTACTTCTTCTTCTTCCTCTTCTTCTTCTTCTTCTTCTTCTATTTCTTCTTCCTCTTCTTCTTCTTCATTTTCTTCTTCATCTTCCTCTTTTTCTTTTTCTCTAACTTCTCCTTCTTCTTGCTCTTCTTCTTCTTCTTCTTGTTCTTCTTCTTCTTCTTTGTCGTCGCCTTCTTCTTCTTCATCTTGTTCCACTTTTTCTTCATCATCATCATCATCATCATCTTTCTCTTCTTCTTCTTTTTCTTCTTCTTCTTCTTCTTCATCTTATTCTTATTCTTCTTCTTGTTCTTCATGTTATCCTTCCTCTTTTTCTTCCTCTTCCTCTTCTTCTACTACTACTTCTTCTTCTTCTTCTTCTTCTTCTTCTTTTCCTTCGTCTTCCTCTTGTTCTTCTTCTTCATCTTCTTCTTCTAGTTCATCATCTTCTTCCCTTCTCCTTCTTCTTCTCCTCCTTCTTCTTCTTCCCCTTCTTCTTCTTCTTCTTCTTCTTCTTCTGCTTCTTCTTTTTCTTTTTCTTATTCTTCTCCTTCTTCTTCTTCTACTACTTTATCTTCTTCTTTTTCTTCACACCTTTTTCTTCTTCTCCTCTTTCTTCTTCTACTTCTACTTCTTCTTCTTGTTCTTCTTCATCCTTGCCTCTTCTACTTCTTCGTTTTCATCTTTTTCTTCATTTTCTACTTTTTTCTTCTACTTCTACTTTTTCTTCTTGTTCTTTTTCTTTTTCTCTGTCTTCTTCTTCTTCTTCTTCTTCATTTCTTCTTCTTCTTCTTCTTGTTCTTTGTCTTCTTCTTCTTTTTATTCCCCTTCTTCTTCTTCTTCTTTTTCTTCTTCTTCTTCTTCTTATTCTTCTTCATCATCATCATCATCTTCTTCTTCTTCTCCCTCTTCTTCTTCTTCTTTGTCTTTTTCTTCATCATCATCATCATCATCTTCCTCTTCTTCTTCATCATCTTCATCTTCTTCTCCTTCCTCTTCTTCTTGTCCTTCTTCTCCTTCTTCTCTTTCTTCTCATTTTTATTCTTCTTCTTCTTCTTCGTCTTCTTCTTTTCTTTTTCTGCTTTTTCTTCTTCTTCTTCGGCTTCTTCTTCTTTTTCTTGTTCTTCTTCTACTTCTTCTTTATCTCCTTCTTCTTCTTCTTCTTCTTCTTCTTATTCTTCTTCATGTTCTTCTTCTTCTTTTACTTCTTCATCTTCCTCATCTTCCACTTCTTCGTCTTCTTCTTCTTCTTCTTTTTCTTCTTCTTCATTTTCTTTTTCTTTTTCGCATTCTTCTTCTTCTTCTACTTCTTCTTCTGCTTCTTCTTCATCTTCTTCTTCTTCTTCATCGTCTTCTTCTTCGTGTTCTTGTTCTTCCTCTTCTTCTTATTTTTCTTCTTCTTCTTCATTTTCTTCATCGTCATCTTCCTCGTCTTCTTCTTCTTCTTCTTCTTCTTCTTTGTCTTCGTCTACTTCCTCTTCTTTTTCTTCTTCTTCTTCTTCTTCTTCCTCTCCTTTTTCTCCTCCTCCTTCTTCTCCTCCTTCTTATTTTTCCTCTTCTTCTTCTTCTCCTCCTTCTTATTTTTCCTCTTCTTCTTCTTCTTCTTTTTCTTCTTCTTCATTTTCTTCTTCTTCATCTTCATCATCTTCTTCTTCTTCTTCTTCTTTGTCTTCTACTTCTTCTTTTCCTTCTTCTTCTTCTTCTTTGTCTTCCTCTTCATAATGATCATCATCATCTTCTTCTACTTCTTTTTTTTCCATCTTCTTCTTCTTCTTCTTCTTCTACTACTACTTTTTCCTCTTCTTCTTCATTTTCATCTTCTTCTTTGCCTTCTTCATCGTCATCATCTTCTTGTTGTTGTTGTTGTTCTTCTTCTTCTTGTTCTTCTTCTTGTTTTTCTTCTTCTTCTTCTTCTTTGCCTTCTCCTTATTCTTCTTCGTCTTCTTCTTCTTATTCTTATTCTCCTTCTTTTTCTTCATCATCTTCCTCTTCTTCTTCTTCTTCTACTACAACTTCTTATTCTTCATCATCATCATCTTCTTCTTCTACTTTTGGTTTTTCTTCTTCTTCTTCTAAAACAAATTCTTATTTTCCTTCGTCTTTGTTTTTTTTCTTCATCATCTTCTTCAACTTCTTCATCTTCTTCTTCTTCTCCTTCTTCTTCTTCTCCTTCTTCTTCTTCCCCTTCTTCTTCTTCTTCTTCTTCTTCTTCTTCTTCCTCTAGTACTACTACTACATCTTCTTTTTCTTCTTTACCTCCTTTTTCTTCTCCTATTTCTTCTTTTACTTCAACTTCTTCTTCTTCTTCTTCTTCTTCGTTTTGCCTCTTCTACTTCTTCGTTTTCATCTTTTTCTTCATCTTCTTCTCCTTATTATTATTACTTTTCTTCATCCTCTTCTACTTTATTTATTTTTCTTCTACTTTTTCTTCTTTTTTTGTTCTTCTCCTTCTTCTCCTTCTTCTTCTTCATTTCCTCTTCTTCTTCTTCTTCTTGTTCTTTGTCTTCTTCTTCTTTTTATTCCTCTTCTTCTTCTTATTCTTCTTTTTCTTGATCATCATCATCATCATCTTCTTCTTCTTGTCCTTCTTCTTCTTCTTCTTCTTCGTCTTTTTTTCTTCATCATCATCATCATCATCTTCTTCTTCTTTTTCTTCTTCTTCTTCATCTTCTTCTTCTCCTCTTTCTTCTTCTTATCCTTCTTCTTCTTCTTCTCCTTCTTCTAAGTCTTATTCTTCTTCTTCTACTTCTTCTCTTCTACTTCTTCTTCTACTTCTGGTTTTTCTTCTTCGTCTTCTTGTTCTTCTTCATCATCATCATCAACTTCTTCTTCTTCTTCTTCTTCTTCTTCCCCTACTTCTTCTTCTTCTTCTTCTTCTTCTTCTTCTTCTCCTTCTTCTTCTTCTTCTTCTTCCACTTCTTCTTCTTTTCCTTCTTCTTCATCTCATCTTCTTCTTCCTCATCTTCTTCTTCTTCTACTACTACTACTACTTCTTCTTCTTCTACTTCTATTTCTTCTTCTTCTTCTTCTTCTTCTTCTTCTTTGTCTTCTTCTTCCTCATCTTCTTCTACTTCTTCTTCTTCTTCTTCTACTTCTTCTCATTCTTCTTTCCCTTCTTCTTCATTTTCTTTTTCTTCTAATTCTTCTAATTCCTTTTATTCTGTTTCTTCTTCTTCTTTGTCTTCTCCTACTTCTTCTTCTTCTACTTTGTCATCTTCTTCTTCTTCTTCTACTACTACAACTACTACTTCTACTTCTTCTTCTTCTTCTTTTTCTTCACTTTCTCCTACATTTTCTTCTTCATCTCCTTCTTCTTCTTCTTTTTCTTATTATTATTATTATTATTATTATTCTTTGCCTTCTTCATCTTTGACTTCTTTTTCTTTTTCTTATTCTTCTTCTTGTTCTTCTTCTTCCTCTACTTCTTCTTATTATTCTTCCTCTTCTTGTTCTCCTTCTTCTTCTTTCCATTTTCTTCTTCTTCTTCTTCTACTTCTTCCATTTCTTCTTCTTCTTCTCCTTTTTCTTCTTCTTCTTCGTAATCGTCATCATCATCATCTTCTTCTTCTTCTTCTGCTTCAACTTCTGCTTTAACTTCTTCTTCTTCTCCTTCGTCTTCTTCTTTTCCTACTTCTACTTCTTCACCTTCTTCTTCTTCCTCTTCTTCTTCTTCTTCTTCTTCTTCCTCATCTTTTTGTTCTTCTTTTTCATCTACTTCTTCTTCTTCGTGTCCTTCTTCTTCCTCTTCTTCTTCTTCTTCTTTTTCTACTTCTTATTTTTCTTCTTCTTTGTCTTTGTCAACTTTTTCTTCTACTTGTTGCTATTTATCTTCTTTTTTTTCTTCTTCTTTTTCATCATCTTCCTCTTCCTTGTCATCTTCTTCTTCTTCCTCCCCTAGTTTTTCTTCTTCTTCTCGTCCTCCTCCTCCACCTTCTACCCCGTCTTCTTGTTCTAGTTTTGCTTCTTCTTCTTCTTCTTCTTCTCCTCCTCCTCCTCCTCGTCTTCCTCCTCCTACTTCTTCTTCACCATCTTCTTCTTCCTTTCTTCATTATCTTATTTTTCTTTCTCCTCTTCTTCTTCTACTTCTTCTTCTTCAACTTCTACTTCTTTTTCTGTCTTTTTCTTCTTCTTCTTCTTCTTCTTCCTTTTCTTCTTCTCCTTCTTCTTCTTCTTCTTCTTCTTCTTTTTCTACTTCTTCTTGTTTTTATTCTTCTTCATTTCCTTCTTCCTCTTCTTCTTCTTCCTCCTCCTCATTTTCTTCTTCTTCTTCTTCTTCTTCATCTCCTTCTTCTTCTTCCTCTTCTTCTACTTCTTCTTCTTCATCTTCTTTTTCTTCTTCTTCTTCTTCTTCTTCTTCTTCTACTTCTTCTTCTTCTTCTTCTTTTACTTTTTCATCCACATCTTCCTCACCTTCCTCTTTATCTTTTTCATCTTTTTCTACTTCCTCTTCTTTTTCTTCTTAATCTTCTCCTTCTTCTTCTTCTGCATTGTCTTCTTCTACTTCTTCTTCTTCATTTTATTCTTGTTCGTCTTCGTCTTCGTCTTCGTATACTTCTTCTTCTTCTCCTACTTCTTCTTCTTCTTCTTCTTCTACAACTACTACTTCTTTTTCTTCTCCTGCCTCTACTTCTTCTTCTTCTTCTTCTTCATCATCTTCTCCTTCTTCCTCTTCTTTTTCTTTTGTCTTTTTCATAGTCTTCTTCTTCTTCTTCTTCTTCTTCTTCTTCTTACCCTTCTTCTTCCTCTTCTTCTTTGCATACCTCCATTTTGTCTCTTGTTCTTTTTCTTCTTCTTCTACTTCTTCTTCTCCCTCTTCTTCTTCTTCTTATTATTCATCATCTTCTTCTTCTTCTTCTATTTCTTCTTCTTCTTGTTCTCCTCCATTTTCTTCTTCTTGTACTTTTTCTTCTTGATCATCTTCTTCTATACTTTCTTCTTGTTCTTCTTCTTCAACTTCTTCTACTTCTTCTTCTACTTTTTCTACTTCTTTTTCTTTTTCTTTCTCTTCATCTTCTTCTTCTTCTTCTTCTTCTTCTTGTTCTTCTTCGTCTTCTACTTCTTTTTCTTGGGCTTCTTCTTTGTGTTCTTCTCCTTCTTCCTCTTCTTCTTCTCCTCCTCCTTCTTCTCCCTCTTCTTCTTTGCCTTCCAATTCTTATTCTTTTCCTTTTTCTTCTTCTTTTTGTTCTTCATCTTCTTCTTCTTCTTCTTTTTCTTCTTTTACTTCTTCTTCTTGTTCTTGTTCCTTATCTTCTACTACTTCTTCTTCTTCCTCCTCTTCATCATCTTCTACTTCTTCGTCTTCTCCTTCGTCTTCTTTGACATCTTCTTTTGTCATCTTTTTCTTCTTCATGTTTTCCTCCTACCTATTCTTCTCCTTTTTTTTTCTTCTTCCTCTTCTACTACTCCTACTCCTCCTTCTTTTTCTATTTCTTCAGTTTCTTCTACTTCTACTACTTCTTCTTCTTCTTCTTCTTATTTGTCCTTGTCTTCATCTTCTTTGTCTTCTTCTTCTTCGTCTTCTTTTTCTTCTTCTTCATCTTCTTCAACATCATCATCTTCTTATTCTTCTTCTTCTAATTCTTCTTATTCCTCTTATTGCTCTTCTACTTCTTTTTCTTCTTCTTCTTCTTCTTCTTCTTCTTTGTCTCTTTTTCTTCTTCTTCTTCTTCTCTTCCTCATCATCATCTTGTTCTTCTTCTTCTTCTTCTACTTCTACTTCTGCTTCTTATTCATCGTCTTCTTCTTCTTCATCTTTCCCTTCTTCGCCTTCCACTTCCACTTCTTCGTCTTCTACTTTTTCGTCTACTTCTTCTTCTTCATCCTCTTCTTCTTCTTCTTCTTCTTCAACTTCTGCTTCACCTCTTACTTGTTCTTCTTCTCCTTCTTCATAATCTTCTTCTTCTTCTTCTTCTTCTTCTTCTTCTCCTTCTACTCCTCCTCCATCTTCTTCTTCTTCCTTTTGTTCTTCTTCTTCTTCTTCTTCCCCTTCTCCTACTCCTTCTTCTTCTTCTTCCTCTTCTTCATCTTCTACTTCTTCTTCTTCTTCTACTTCTTAATTTTCTTCTTCTTCTCCTTCTTCTTCTTTTTCTCTAGCTTCTCTTTCTTCTTCCTCTTCCTCTTCTTCTTCTTCATCTTCTTCTTCTTTGTTGTCATCTTCTTTTTCTTCTTGTTCTTCTTCTCCTTTTTCATTTTCTCATTATTTTCCTTCTTCTTCTTCGCGTTCCTCTTATTCGTCTTCTTCTTCTTGTTCTTCATGTTCTCCTTCTTTCTTCTTCTTCTTCTTCTTCTTTTCCTTCATCTTGTTCTTTTTCTTCTTCTTCATTTTCTTCTTCAACTTCTTCATCTTCTCCTTCTTCTTCTCTTTCTTCTTCTTCTCCTTGTTCTTCTTCTCCTTCTTCTTCTTCTTCTTCTTCTTCTTCTATTACTTCTTCTTCTTCTTCCTTTGTTCTTCACCTCCTTCTTCTTCTCCTTCTTCTTCTTCTTCTTCTACTTGTTCATCTTCTTCTTCTTCTTCTTCGTCGTCTGCCTCTTCTTCTTCTTTTTCTTCTGCGTCTTTTTCTTCGTCAACCTTTTCTTCTTCTCTTTCCTCTTTACATTCTTTTTTTCTTCTTCTTTTTCATCATCTTCCTCCTTCTCCTTCTACTTCTTCTTGTTCTTGTTTTGCTTCTCTTTCTTCCTGTTCTTCTACTTCTACTTCTTTTTCTCCTCTTCCTCCTACTTCTTCTTCTTCACCATTTTCTTCTTCTTCTTATTCGTTTCTTCTTCTTTCTCTTCTTCTTCTTCTTGTTCTTCTTCTTCTTCACCTTCTTCATCTTCTTTTTCTTTGTATTCTTCTTCTTCTTCTTCATTTTCTTCCACTTCTTCTTCTTCTTCTTCTTCTTATTCTTCTTTTCATTCTTCTTCTTCTTCTTCTTCTTCTAGTTCTTCCTCTTCATTTTCTTCTTCTTCTCCTTCTTCTTCTTCTTCTTCTTCTTCTTCTTCTACTTCTTCTTCTTCATCTTCTTTTCTTCTTCTTGTTCTTGTTCTTCTTCTTCAACTTTTTCATACTCAACTTCCTCGTCTTCCTCTTCTTCTTCTTTGTCTTCTTATACTTCCTCTTCTTTTATTTCTTCATCTTCTCCTTCTACTT
>JAIUJO010000916.1:70000-85000 GCA_023846275.1 Vanilla planifolia
TACTACTACTTCTCCTTAAAGTTCTTTTTGTTTGCTTATTCCTTCTTCTCCATCTGCTTCTTCTTCTTCTTCTTCTTCATTTTTTTTTCTTCTTCTTCTTCTTTTCCTCCTCCTTCTCATTCTTCTTCACCTTTTATTCTTCTTCAATGCCTTCCCCTTCTTCCTCCTATTTCATCTTCTTTTTATTATTCTTCTTCTTCCTCTTCTTCTTCTTCTTCTTCTTTGTCTTCTTCTTCTTCTTCATCTTCTTCTTTTTCTTCTTTTTCTTCTCTTCTTCTTCTTCTTCTTCTACTACAACTTCCTCTTACTCATCATCATCATCTTCTTCTTCTTCTTCTTCTTCTTCTTCTACTACTTTTTCTTCTACTTCTACTTCTTCTTCTTCTTCTTCTTCTCCATCTTCGTATTCTTCTTCTTCTTCTTCTTCTTCTTCTTATTGTTACTTCTTCTTCCTTTTCTTTTATTCCTTTTTGTTCTTCTTCTTCTACTTCATCTTCATCTTTTTTGTCTTCTTCCTCATCTTCTTCCTATGCTTCACCTTATTTCTCTCCTTCTTCTTCTTCTTCTTCTTCTTCTACTACTACTACTACTGCTTCTTCTTCTTCTTCTTCTTATTTTTCTTTGCCTTCTTCTTCTTCTTCTTCGACTTTTCTTTTTTCTTCTGTCTTCTTCTTCTTCTTCTACTTCTTCTTCTTCTTCTTCCCCATCTCTTTTTCTTATTTTTCCTCTTCTTTATCTTCTTCTTTGTCTTCTTCTTCAACTACTTCATCATAATCCTCTTCTACTTCTTCATTTTCTTCTTCTTCTTCTTCGTCTTCTTCTTGTTCGTCATCTATTTCTTCTTCCTCAAATACTTCTTCTTCTTCATCTCGTTCTTCTTGTTCTTATTCTTAAACTTCTTCTTTTTTGTCTTCTTCTTCCTCTTCTTCGTCTTCTTCTTCTTCTTCTTCATCTTTTTCTACTTGCTCTTCTTATTCATCATCATCTTCTTCTTCTTCTTCTCCTTCATCTTCTTCTTCTTCGTCGTCCTCTTCTTCTTCTTCTACTTTTTCTTCTTCTTCTTCTTATTCTGCTTTGTTTTTTTCTTCTTGTTCTTCTTCTTCTGCTTCTTGTTATTATTATTCTTATTCTTATTATTCTTCTTCATCATCTTCTTCTTCTTCTTCTTCTAATTCTTCTGCTTCTTCTTCTTCCTTCATCTTCCTCTTCTTCGTCTTCCTCTTCTTCTTCTCCACCTTCTTCTTCGTCTTCTTCTTCTTCTTCTCCTTCTTCTTCTTCTTCTGCTTCTTTTTCTTCCTCTTCTTCTTCCTCTTCTTCTTCCTCTTCTTCTTCTTCTTTTCCATCTTCATCTTCTTCTTCTTCTACTTCTACATCTTCTTCTTCTTCTTCCTCATCATCTTCTTCTTTCTCATCTTCAATTCCTTCACCTTATTTGTTTTTGTCTTCTTCTTCTTCTTCTTTTTCTTCTTCTTCTTCTACATCTTCTTCTTCCACTTCTTCATCATCATCAACTTCTTCTTCTTCTTCTTCTTCTACTTCTTCATCCTCTTCTTCTTCTTCTTCATCATCTTCATTTAAATCTTCTTCTTCTTTTTCTCCTCCTCCTTCTTCTTCTTCTTCATCATCTTTTTCTTCATTTTTTCATCTTGTTCACCTTCTTCTTCTTCTTCTCCTTCTTTTCTTCTTCTTTTTTTTTTCTTCTTCTTTATCTTCTCCTTCTTCTCCTTCTACTCCTTCTTCTTCTTCTTCTCCTTCTTCTGCTTCTTGTTTTCTCCTTCTTCTTCTTCTTCTTTCTTTTCTTCCTCTTCTTCTTCATCTTGTTCTTCTTCTTCTTCTTCCCTAACTTCTTTCTCTTCTTCTTCTTCTTCTTCATCTTCTTTTTCTACTCCTTCTTCTTCTTCTTCTTCTTCTTAATAGTCATCATCATTAACATCTTCTTTTTCTTCCTCTTCTTCTTCTTCTTCCTCTTCCTCTTCTTCTTCTTCTTCTTCTTCTTCCTCTTCTTCTTCTTCTTGTTCTTGTTCTTCTTCTACTTCCTTTCTTCTTCTTTGACTTCTTCTTCCTCTTCATGATCTTATTCTTCTTCTTCTTCTTCTTCTTTGTCTTCCTCTTCTTCCTCATCTTGATCATCATCATAATCATCATCTTCTTCTTCTTCTTCTTGATTTTCCAGTGCTGCTTCTTCTTCTTCTTCTTCTACTTCGTCATCTCCTTCTTCTTCTCCTTCTTCTTCTTCTTCTTCTTTTTCTTCTTCGTCTCCTTCGTCTTTGTCTTCTTCTTGTTCTTTGTCTTTTTCTGCTTCTTCATCTTCTTCTTCTTCATCTTTCTCTCCATTGTCTTCCTCCTCTTCTTCTTTGTCTTCTTCTTCTATGTCTTCCTGTCTTCTTTTTCTTCTTCTTCTTCTTCCTCTTCTTCTTTTTCTTCTTCATCTTCTTCTTCTCCTTCTCTTTCTTCTTCCTCTTCTTCTTCTTCTTCCTCTTTTTATTTTTCTTCTTCTTTTTTTTTTCTTTTTCTTCATCTTCCTCTTCTCCATCTTCTCCTTCCTCTCCTTCTTCTCCTTTTTCTCCCTCTTCTTCTTCTTCCACTTCTTCTTTTTCTTCTTCCTCCTCCTTCACTTCTTTTTCCTCTTCTTCTGCTTCTTTTATTAATTCTTCTTCTTCTTCTTCATCATCTTCTTCTTCTTCATCCTCTTCTCCTTCTTCTTTTTCTTCTTCTTCTTCTTCTTCTTTCTCTTCTTAGTCTTCTTCTTCTTCATCTTTTTCTTCTTGTTCATCTTTGTCTTCTTCTTCTTCTTCTTCTTCTTCTTCTTCGCGTTCCTCTTCTTTGACTTCCTCTTCTTCTTCTTTATCTTCTTTTTCTTCGTCTTCTTCTTCTTCTTCTTCTTTTATTCTTCTTCTTCTTTTTCTTCTTCATCATCTTCTTCTTCTTTTCCTTCTTCTTCTCTTCTTCTTCATCTTCATCTTATTCTTCTTCTTCTACTACTACTACTTCTTCATCTTACTTTTCTTCTTCATCCTCATCTTCGCCTTCTTCTTCTTCTTCTTCTTCTCCTACTCCTTCTCCCTCTTCTCCTTCTTGTCCTTCTTCTTCGTCTTCTTCTTCTTTTTCTTCTTCGTGTTCTTCTTCTTGGCCTTACACTTTTTTTTCTTCTTCTTCTAATCCTTCATCATCTTTTTCTTCATCTTCCCTTGCTTTTTCTTCTTTTTCTTCTTATTCTTGTTCTTCTTCTTCTTCTTCTTCTTCTTCTTCATCTATTTCGTCTTCTTCTTCTTCTTCTTCATGTTCTTCTTCTTCTTCTTTGTCTACTTCTTCTTCTTCTTCTTCTTCTTTCCTTCGTCTTCCTCTTCTTCTTCTTCTTCTTCTTCTTGTTACTCTACTTTTTCTTCTTCTTCTTCATCATCATCATCTTCTTCTTCTACTACATCATCATCTTCTTCTTCATCATCTACTTCATCTTCTCTGTTTACTTCTTCTCATTCTTCCTTCTTCTTTTTCCTCCACCTCTTCTTCTTCTTCTTCTTCTCCTTCTTCTTTATCTTCTTCTTGTCCTTCCCCCTTCTTTTCCTTCTTCTTCTTCTTCTTCTTCTTCTTCTTATTCATCTTCTTCATCATATTCTTCTTCTTTGTCTTCTTCTAATTCATCTTCTTTTTATTCTCCTTCTACTTCTTCTTTTACTTTCTTTTCTTTTACTTCTTCTTCTTCTTCTTCGCCTTCTTCTTCTTCTCCTTCTTCTTCTTCTTCGTCTTGCTCTTGTTCTTCTTCTTCTTCGTCTTGCTCTGGTTCTTCTTCTTCTTCTTCTTCTTCTCCATCTTCTTCTTCTTTGTCTTCTTCTTCTTCTTCTTCTCCCTATTTTACTCCTTCTTCTTCTCCTTCTTCTTCTTCTTCTTCTTCTTCTTCTTCTCCTTCCACTTCTTCTTCTTCTTCTTCTCCTTCTTCTGCTTCTTCTTCTTCTTCTTCTTCTTCTACTTCTTCCTCATCCTTTTTTCTCCTTCTCCATCATCTTCTTCTTCTACTTATTCTTTGTCTTCCTCTACTTCATCTTCCTCTTCTTCTTCTTCAACTTCTTCATCTATGTCCTTCATCTTCTTCCTTTTCTTCTACTTCTTCTTCATTATCATCGTCATCATCATTGTCTTCATTATCTTCTTCTTCTTCTTCTTCTTCTCATTCTTCTTCTTCACCTTCCTCTTCTTCTTCTTCTTCTTCTTCTTTTTCTCCTTCTTCGTCTTCTTCTCCAGATTCTTCATCTTCTTCTTCTTCTTCTTCTTCATCTTTCCCTCCTTCTTCTTCTTCTCTTTGTCTTTCTTCTTTCTTCGCCTTCTTTTTCTTCTTCTTCTTCTACTAGTACTACTTCATCTTCTTCTTCTTCTTCATCTTCTTCTTCTTCTTCTCCTTCTCCTTCTACTTCTTCGTCTTCATCTTCTTCTTCTTCTACTACTTCTTCTTCTTCTTCTTCAACGTGTTCTTCTTCTTCATTTACTTTTTCTTCTTCTTCTTTGTCTTCTTCATTTTCTTCATCTCCTTTTTCTTGTTCTTCTTCTTCTTTGTCTTCTTCATATTCTTCTTCTTCTACTTCTTCTTCAACTTCTTTGTCTTCCTCTTCCCCTTCTTCTTCTTATTCTTTTTCTTCTCCTTTTTCAATTTCTTCTTTTTCCTCTTCTTCTTCTTCTACTACTACTTCTCCTTCTTCTTCATCTTCATCTTCTTCTTCGTCTTTTCATCTTCTAGTTCTTCTTATTCTTCTTCTTATTCTTCTTCTTCTTCTACTACTACTTTTACTTGTTCTTCTTCGTCTTTTTCTTCTTCTTCTTTTTCCTCTTTTTCTCTTTCTTCTTCTTCTTCTTTTCTTATTCTTATTCTTCTTGTTCTTCTTTTTCTTCTTCTTCTTCTTCTTCATTGTCTTCTTCTTCTTCTTCTTTTTCTCCTTCTTTGTCTTCTTCTTCACCTTCTTCTTCTACCTTTCCCTCTTCGTCGTCTTTTTCTTCAATTTCTTCGACTTCTTCTTGTTCTTCTTCTTCATCTCCTTCTTCCTCTTCTTCCTCTTCTTCTTCTTCTTCTTCTTCTTCTTTCTATTCTTCTTCCTCTTCTTCTTGCTCTTCTTCTTCTTCTTCCTCTTCTTCATCTTCTTTGTCTTCAGCATCTATTTCTTCTTCTTCTTCTTGGTCTTCTTCTTTTACTTCATCTTCATTTTCTTCTTTTTCTTCTTCCCCTTCTTCTTCTTCTTTGTCTTCTACTACATCTTCTTTTTCTTCTTCTTCTTCCCCTTCATCTTCCTCTACTTCATCTTCCTTATCTTCGTCTTCCTCTTCCACTTCCTCAGCTTCTTCTTCATCATCATCCCCTTCTTCTTCTACTTCTTCTTGTTCTATTTCATCTTTGCCTCTTCGTTCTTCGTCTTTTAGTTCTTCGTTTTCTTCTTTGTTTTCAACTTCTTCTTCTTCTTCCTGTTCTGCTACTTCTTCTTGTACATCTTATTTTCTCCTTCTCTTTCATCTTCTTCTTAACCTTTTTTTCTTCTTCTTTTTATCCTTTTCCTTCTTCTTCTTCTCCTTTTTCTTCTTCTCTTTCCTATTCTTCTCCTTCTTTTTCTTCCTCTCCTTCTTCTTCATCTTCTACCTCGTCTTCTTTTTCTTCTTCTTCTTCTTATTCTTCTTCTTCTTCTTCTTCTTCTTCTTCTTCTTCTTCTTCCTCCTCTTCTTCTTCTTTGTCTTTTCTTCTTCTTTTTCTTCTCCTTCTTCTTCATCTTCTTCTTCTTCTTCTTCTTCTTCTTCTTCTTCGTATTCTTCTTCTTTGGCTCCATCTACTTCTTCTTCTTCTTCTTCTTCTTCTTCTTCTTCTTCTTATTATTATTCTTCTTCTTCTTCTTCTTATTCAAATTCTTCATCATCTTCTTCTTCTTCTTCTTCTTCTTTAACTTCTTCATCTTTTAATTCTCCATCTTCTTCTTATTCTTCTGCTTCTTCTTCATCTTCCACTTCTTCTTCTTCTTCTTCTTCGACTTCCTCTTCTTCTTCTTCTACTTCTTCTTTTCCTCTTCCTCCTTCTTGTTCTTCTTCTTCTTCTTCTGCTTCTTCGTCTTCTTTTAATTCTTCTTCCTCTTCTTCTTCATCTACTTCTTCTTCTTCATCTTCTTTGCTTCTTCTTCTAATTCTTCATCTTCTTCTTCTTCTTCTTCTTCTTCTTCTTTTTCTTCTTCTTCTTCTTCTTCTTCTTCTTCTTATTCTTCTTCTTCTTCTTGATCTTCTTCTTCTTTGTGTTCTTCTTTTTCGCATTCTTCTTCTTCTTCTTTCCCTCTTCTTCTTCTTGTTCTACTACGTGTTTTTCGTTGTGCTCTTTTTCTTCTTCCTTTTCTTCTTCTTCTTGTTCTTCTTAATCTTCTTCATCTTAAACTTCTTTTTTTTCTTCTTCTTCCTTTTCTTCTTCTTCTTCTTCTTCATGCTCTTATTCTACCTCTTCTTTGTCTTCTTCTTCAACTTCTTCTTCTTCTTCTTCTTCGTCTTCTTCTTATTCTACTTCTTCTTCTTCTTCTTCTTTATCTTCTTCTTCTTCTTTGTCTTTTTCTTCTTCTTGTTTATCTTCTTCTTGTTTATCTTCTTCTTCTTATTCTTCTTTTTCATCTTCTTCTTGACCATGTACTTCTTCTTGTTCTTGTTCTTGTTCTTCTTCTTCTTCTTCTTCTTTCTCTTCATGTTGTTCTTCTTCTTCTTATTCTTCTTCTTCTTCTTCCCCACCACCTCCATCTTCTTCTTTTCTTCTTCTTCTTTTTTTACTTCTACTTCCTGTTCTTCTTCTTCATCTTATTCTCCTTCTACTTCGTCCTCACCATGTTCTTCTTCTTCTTCTACTTCTTTGTCTTGTTCTTCTTACACTTCTTTATCCTCTTCTTCTTCATTGACATCTTCTTCTTCTATTTCTTCTTCTTCTTCTTATTCTTGTTCTTCTTCATCTTCTTCTTATTCTTTTTTTTCTTCTTCTTCATCTTCTTCATCATCTTCTTCTTCTTCTTCTTGCTCTTATTGTTCTTCTTCTTCTTCTTCTACTTCATCTCCTTCTTGGTCTTCTTCTTCTTCTTCCCCTTCATTTTCTTCTTTGTTTCCTTCTTCATCTTCATTTTCTTCTTCTTTTTCTTCTTCTTGTTCTTCTTTTTCTTCTTCTTCTTTGCCTTCTACTTCTCTTCTTTGCCTTCAACTTTTTATCTTCTTCTCTGTCTTCTTCTTCTTCTTCTCCTCCTCCTCTTTCTCCTCCTCCACCTCTTCCTTCTTCTTCTTCTTCTACTTCATCTTCTTCCTCCTCCCCTTCTCATTCTTCTTCTTCTTCTTCATCTTATTCTTCTTCTTTTTCTTCTTCTTCTTCTTCTTCTCAATCTTCTTCTTTTATTTTTTACTTCCTTTTCTTCTTCTTCTCTTTCTTCATCTTATCTTTCTCCTACTTCTCCTTCTTCTTCTTCTTCTTCCTCTTCTTCTTCTTTTTCTTCTTCTTTTTCATCATCATCATCTTCATCTTCTTCTTCTTGTTCTTTGTCTCCTTTACCTTTTTCTTCTTCTTCCTCTTCTTCTTCTTCACCTTCTACATTTTCTTCTTCTTCTTCTTCTTCGTCTTCTTCTTCTCCATCTTCTTCTTCTCCTTCTTCTTCCTCTCCTTCTTCTACTTCTTCTTCTTCTTCTTCTTCTACTTCTTCTTCTTCTTCTTCTACTTCTTCTTCTTCTTCTTCTTTTCTTCTTCTCCTACTTCTTCATCTTCTTCACCTTTTTCATCATCAACATCATCATCATCTTCTTCTTCTCCTTCATCTTCTTGTTCTTCTTTTCCTTCTTTTCTTCTTCTTCTTCTTCTTCTTCTTTCTTTCTTCTTCTCCTACTTCTTCATCTTCTTCACCTTTTTCATCTTCAACAACATCATCATCTTCTTCTTCTCCTTCATCTTCTTGTTCTTCTTTTTCTTCTTTTCTTCTTCTTCTTCTTCTTCTTCTTTTCATTCTTCTCCTTCTTCTTCTTCTATTTCTTCTCCTTCTTCTCTTTCTCCTCCTTCAACTACTTCTTCTTTCTCTTCTTCTTCTTCTTCTTCTTCTTCTTCTACTTCTTCTTTTTCTTCTTATTCTTCTTCTTCATCATCCTCTTCTTCTTATTTTTCTTCCTTTTCAACTGCTTCTTCTTTGAATACTTCTTCTTCTTCGTCTTCTTCTTCTACTTCTTTCTCTTATTATTATTATTATTCTTCCTCTACTTCTTCGTGTTTTTCCTCATCATCTCCTTCTTATTCTTCTTCTTCTGCTTTTCCTCTTCATCTTCTTCTTCTTCTCCTTCAAATTCTTCCTCTTCTTTTTCTTCTTCATCCTCTTTTACTTCTTCTTCTTCTTTGTCTTCTTATTATAATTCTTCTTCCTCCTTTTGTTGGACTTCTTCAGCTTCTTCGTCTTGTTCTTCTTCGTCTCCTTCTTCTTCGTCGACTTCTTCCTCATCTTCTTCTTTCTTCTTTACTTCTTTTGCTTCTGCTTCTTTTTCTTCTTCTTCTTCTTCTTTGCCGTCTCCTTCTTCTTCGTCATCTTCTTCTTCTTCTTTTTGTTCTTCATTTTCTTCCTCTTCATCTACATCCCCTTCTTCTTCTTCTCCTTCTTGTCCTTCTTATATTACTTCTTTTTCTTCTTCTGCTTCTTCTTCTTCTTTTTCTTTGTCTTCTTCTTCTTCTTCTTCTTCTACTTCTTCAACTTCTACTTCTTCTTTGACTTCTTCTTCATTTTTTTCTTCTTCTTCTTCCTCTTCTTCTTCTTCTTCTTCTTTCCCTTCTCCATTTCCTTCTTCTTGTTCTATTTCTTGTTCTTCTTCTCCATCTTGGCTTTCTTCTTTGGCATCTTCTTCTTCTTCTTCTTCTTCTTTTATTTCATATTCTTCTTCTTCTTTTTTGTTTTCTTCTTCTCGTTCTTCTTCTTCTTCTTCTCCTACTCCTTCATATCCTTCTTGTCCTTCTTCATCTTCATGTTCTTCAACTTCTTTTTCTTTTATCTTCTTCTTCTTCTTCTTCTACTTCTCCTTCTCCTTATTCTTCTTTTTCTACTTTTTCTTCTACTACTACTTCTCCTTCTTCTTCTTCTTTATTTTCTTCTTCTTCTGCATCTTCTTCTTCTACAACTACTACTCCTTCTATTTCTCCTTCTCCCTCTCTTTCTTCTTCTTCTCCTCCTCCTTTTTCTTTTTCTTCTTCTTCCGCTTCTTCTTCTTCTTCTTTTTCTTCTTCTATTTCTACTCCTTCTCCTCCTCCTCCCCCTTCTTCTTTTCTTCTTCTTCTTCTTCCTCTTCTTCTTCTTCTTCTTCTTCTACTTCTCTACTACTTCTGATTCTTCTTCTTTTTCTTGTTCGTCTTCTTCTTCTCTTCCTTCTCTTCTTCTTTTTTGCCTTCTTCTTCTTCTTCTTCTTCTTCTTCTTTTTCTTCTTCTTCGTCTTCTTCTTGTTGTGCTTCTTCTTCTTCTTCTTCGAGTTCTTGTTCTTCTACTTCTACTTCTTCTTCCTCAACTTCATCTTCATCTTCTTTTTTTCTTCATCTTCCTCTTCTACTTATTCTTTTTCTCCTCCTCTTCCTCCGTCTCCTTCCTCTTCTTCTCTTTCTTCTTCTTCTTCTTCTTCTTCTTCTTCTTCTTCCTTCGTCTTGTTCTTTTTCTACTTCTTCTTCTTCTTCTTCATCTTCTTCTTCTTCATCTTTTTCATATTCATCTTCTTCTTCTTCCTCATCATCTTCTTCTTCTTCTTCTCCTTCTCCTTCTTCTTATCTTTCTTCTCTTTCTTCTTTTTTTCTTATTCTTCTTCTTCTTCTTCTTCTTCTTCTTCTTCGTCCTCTTCTTCTTCTTTGTCCTCTTCTTCTTCTTCCTCTTTTTCTTATTCTTCTTCTACTTCTTCTTCTTATTTGTCTTTTTTTTCTTCTTAATCTTCTTCTTCTTCTTCTTCTTCTTCTCCATCCTCTTCTTCTAATTCTTTTTATTCTTCTTCTTCTTTATCTTATCTTTCTTCATCCTTTTTCTCTTTTTCTTTGTCATCTTCTTCATCTTCTTCATCTTCTTCTTCTTCTTCTTCTTCTCCTTCCCCTTCTTGTTCCACTTCTCCCTCTTTTACTTCTTCTTTTTCTTCATTCTACTTCTTCTTCTTCTTCTTCTCTTTATTCTTCACCTTTCTTTTCTTCTTCTTCTTCACCATATTCTTCTTCTTCTTCTTCTTCTTCTTCTTCTTCCTCTACTTCTTCTTCATCATCTTCTTCTTCTTCTTCTTCATATTCTTCTTCTTCTTCCACTTCTTCTTCCTCCTTTTTTTCATCTTCCTCTTCTTTGTCTCTTCTTCTACTTCTTCTTCTCCATCTTCTACTTCTTTTTCTAGTTCTTCTTCTTCTTCTTCTTCTTTTTCTTCTTCTTCTTTTTAATCTTCTTTTTCCTCTTCTTCAAGCCTTCTTGCTCTTCTTCTTCATTTTCTTCTTCATCTTCTCTATCTTCTTCTTCTTCTACTTCTCCCTCTTCTTCTTCTTCTACTTTTTGTTCTTAATCTTCTTCTACTTCGTCTTCTACTTCTACTTCTTTTTCTTCTTCTTCTTCTTCTTCTTCTTCTTCTTCTTCTTCTTCTTCATCTTCGCCTTCTTCTTTTTCTTCTTCTTCATCACCGTCTTCTTCCTCTTCTTTGCCTTCTTTTTCTTCTTTTTCTTCTTCTTCTTCATTTTCTTCTTCTTCTTCTTCTTCTTCTATGCCTCCTCTTTTTTCTCCTTCTTCTCCTTCTTCTTCTTTTCTTATTCTTTCTCTTCTTCTTCTTCTTCTGGTTCTTCTCCTTCTTCTCATTCATCTTTTTTTCCGCCTCAAACTTCCCCTTCTCCTTCTATTTCTCCTTCATCTTGTTCTTCTTCTTCTTCTTCCTCCTCTACTACTACTACATCTTCTTCTTCTCATTCTCCTTCTCGTTCTTCTTCTCTTCTTCTTCTTCTTCTTCTTCTATGTTTTTATCTTCTTCTTCTTCTTCTTTGTCTTCTTCATCTTCCTCCTCTTCTTCCTCCACTTCACCTTATTCTTCTTCTTCTTTTCTTATTCTTTGTCTTCATCTTCTTTTCTTATTATTCTTCTTCTTCTCCTCCTTCTCCTCCTCCTCCATCTTCTAGAGCTCTATCTTTTTTTTGCCTTCTTCTTCCTCTCCTTCTTCTTTTTCATCATCTTCTTCTTCTTCTTCTTCTTCTTCTTCTTCTACTACTACCACTACATCTTCTTTTTATTCTTCTTCTTCTTCTTCTCATTATTCTTCTTGTTCTTCTTCTCTTATTCTTCTTCTTCTACTTCCTTTTCTTCTTCTTTTTTTTTGGTTTTCTTCTTCTTCTTCTTCTTCTTCTTTGTCTTCTTCTTCTTCTTCTTCTTCTTCTTCTTCTTCTTCTTTTACTCCTCCTACTCGTTCTTCTTCTCCTCATTCTTCTTCTTCTCCTCCTCCTTCTTCTTCTTCTTATTCTTTTTCTTTTGCTTCTTCTTAGAATTCTTGTCCTTCATCTTCTTCTCCTTCTTCTGCTTCTCCATCTTCTTCTTCTTCATCATCTTCTTCTTCTTCTTTCTTTCTTCTTTTAAACATCATCATCATCTTCTTCTTCTTCTTTATCTCTATCATTTTATTCTTATTCTTCTTCTTCTTCCTCATCTTCATCTTCATTTTCATCTTCTTCTTCGTCTTCTTCTTCTTCTTTGCCTTCTTCTTTGTCTTCTTCTTCTTCTTCTTCTTCTTCTTCTTCTTTTCCTTCTCCTTGTTTTGCTTCTTCATCTTCTTCTTGTTGTTCTTCTTGTTCTTCGTTGACTTCTTCTTCATTTTCGTCATCTTCTTCTTCTTATTATTCTTCTTCTTCTCCTTCTTCTTCTCCTTCCTCTCCTTCTTCTGTTACTTTTTCTTCTTCTTCTTCTTCTTCTTTCTTTTTCTTCTTGTTCTTTTTCTTCATCTTCTTCTTCTTCTTCTTCGACTTCCTTCTTCTTCTTCAACTTCTTCATGTTCTTCGATTTCTTCTTCCTCTTTTGCTTCTTTTTTCTTCTTTTTCCTCTTCTTCTTTTCCTTCTTCTTCTTCTTCTTCTTCTTCTTCTCCTTCTTTCTCTTCATTAGGCTTTTCTTCTTCTTCATCAACATTAGCTTCTTCTTCTCCTTCTTCTTCTTCTTCTTCTTCTTCTTCTTCTTCTTCTTCTCCTTCTTTCTCTTCATTAGGCTTTTCTTCTTCTTCATCATCATTAGCTTCTTCTTCTCCTTCTTCTTCTTCTTTTATTTCATATTATTCGTCTTCGTCTTTTCTTTATTCTTCATGTTCTTCTTCTTCTTCTTCTCCTTCACCTTCTTATTCTTCTTCTCCTTCATCTTTTTCTTCATCTTCTTCATCTTCTATTTCTTCTTCATCTTCTTCATCTTCTTCTTCTTCTTCTTCTTCTTCTTCTACTTCTCCTTCTTCTTCTTCTTCTTCTTCTTCTTCTTCTACTTCTTCTTCTTTTTCTTCTTCTTCCACTTTGTTTTCTTCTTCTTTTACATCTTCTTCTCCTTCTTCTTTTTCTTCTTCTTCCTTTTCTTCTTCTTCGTTCTCTTCTTCTTCTCCTTTGTCTTCTTCTTAGACTTTTTCTTCTTCTTCTTCTTCTTCTTCTTCTTCTTCTTCTTCTTCTTCTTCTACTACTTCTCCTTCTTTTTCACCATCTCCTTCTCTAACTTCTTCTTTGCCTTTTTCTTCGCCTTCTTCTTCTTCTTCTTCTTCTACTCCTTCTTCTTCTTCTTCTACACATTCTTATTCTTCTTCTTCTCCTTCTTCTTCTCCTATTCCTTCTCCTTCTTCTTCTTCACCTTCTTCTTCTTCTTCTTTGTCTTCATCTTCTTTCTCTCTTTCGTCTTCTTCTTCTCTTTCTTCTTCTTTGTCATCTTCGTCCTTCTTCTTCTTCTTCCTTTTCTTCCTCTTCTTCTTTGTTTTCGTTTTCTTCTTCTTCTTCTTCTTCTTCTTCTGCTTCTGCTTCTTCTTTTTCTCCTTCTCTTCACCTTCTTCTTCCTCTTCTTCTTCACCTTCTTCTTCTTCTTCTTTTTCTTCATCTTCTTTTTCTCCTTTGTTTTCATGTTCTTTTTTTCTCTTATTCTCTTCCTACTTCTTGTTTTCCATTTTTTTTCTCCTTCTTCTTCCTTTTCTTCTTATTTTTCTTCTTATTCTTCTTCTTCTACTACTATTACTATTTTCTTATTCTTCTTCTTCTTCTCATTCTCCTCCTCATTCTTTATCTCTTCTTCTTCTTCTTCTTCTTCTTCTTATTCTTCTACTTCTTCTTCTTCTTCTTCTTTGAGTTCTTGTTCTTCTTCCTACTATTCTTCTTCTCCTTTGTTTTTGTCTTCTTCTTCTTCTTTTTCTTCTTTTTCATTTTCTCCTTCTTTTTCTTTTTCTTTTTCTTCTACCTCTTCACCTTCTTCTTCTTCTTCTTGTTCTTTGTCTTCAACTTCTTTTTCTTCTTCTTGTTATTCTTCTTCTTCATCTTCTTCTTCTTCTCCTCCTATTTCTTGTTCTCCATCTTTTTTTGTCCATCTTCTTCCTCTTCTTCTTCTTCTTCTTCTCCATCTTCTTCTTCTATTTTTTCTTCTACTTCTTCTTCTTCCTCTTCTTCTTGTTCTTCATTATCAACATCTTCTTCTTCTACTAGTTCTTCTTTTTCGTCTTCATATTCTTCTTCTTCATTTTCTTCTTCTTCTTCTTCTTCAATCTTCTTCTTCTTATTCTTCGCCTTCTTCTTGTTTATCATGTTCTTCTTCTTCTTCTTCTTCTTCTTCTCCCTCTCCTTCTCCTTCATCTTCTTCTTCTTCTTCTTCTTCTTCTCCTTCTTCTTCTTCTTCATTGACTTCTTTCTCTTCCTCTTCTTCTTCTCCTTTTTCTTTTTGTTCATCTTCTTCTTCTTCTTCATTTTGTTCTTCTTATTCTTCTTCTTCTTCATCATCTTCTTCTTCTTTTTCATCTTCATCTTCTTCTTCATCATCTTCTTCTTCTTCTTCGTCTTCTTCTTCAACTTCTTCTTCTTCTACTTCCTCTTAATCTTCATCTTCTTCTTCTTATTCTTCTACTTCATCTTCTTCTTCTTCTCCTCCTTTTTCTTGTTCTCCATCTTTTTTCTCCTTCTTTCTCTTCGTCTTTATCTTCTTCTTCTATTACTACTACTTCTTCTTCTCCTTCTTCTTCGTCTCCATCCTCTTCTTCTATTTCTTCTTCTTCCTCTTCTTTTTCCTCTTCTTCTTGTTCTTAATCATCAACATTTTCATCTTCTTCTACTTCTTCTTCTTCGTCTTCTTATTCTTCTACTTCATTTTCTTCTTCTTCTTCTTCTTCAATCTTCTTTTTCTTCTTCTTTGCCTTCTTCTTCATCATGTTCTTCTTCTTCTTCTTCTTCTTCTCCTTCTTTCTCTTCTTCTTCTTTGCCTTCTTCTTCTTCTTCTTCTTCTTCTTCTTCTTTGTCATCATCATCATCATCCATCTTCTTCTTCTTCTTCTTTTCCCTATTTGTCATCATCTTCTTCTTCTTCTTCTTCCTATTCTTTTTCTTCTTCTTCTTCTTCTCCGACTTCTTCTCCTTCTCCTACTTCTTCTTCTTCTTCTTCTATTCTTCTTCTACTTCTTCTTGTTCTTCTTTTCCTTCTTCTTTATCTATTTTTCCTTCTTCTTCTTCTTTGTCTTCTTCTTCTTCTTCTTCTTCTTCTTTGCCTTCTTTTCCTTCTTCTCCTTCTTCTCTTTTTTCTTTTTTCATCCTCTTCTTCTTCTTCTTCTTCTTCATTTTCTTCTTCTTCTCCATCTTCTTCTTCTTCTTCTTCTTCTTCTTATTCTTATTCTTCTCCTCCTCACCCTCTTCCTTCTTCTTCTTCTTCTTCTTCTTCTTCCTCCCCTACTCCTTCTTCTTCTTCTTCTACTTCTATTTTTCTTCTTCTTCTTCTTCATCTTCTTATTCTTCTTCATCTTCTCTTGTTCGTGTTCTTCTTCTTGTTCTTCTTCTTCTTCTTCTTCTTATTCTT
>JAIUJO010000916.1:90000-105000 GCA_023846275.1 Vanilla planifolia
TCTCCTTCTTCATTGTCTCCTTCTTCTTCTTCTTCTTCTTCTGCTTCTTCTTCTTCTTCTCCTTCTTCTATTTCTTCTTCTTCTTCTTCTTGTTCTTCTACTTCTTGCTCATCCTTTTTTCTCCTTCTTCATCATCTTCTTTTACTTCTTCATCTTCATCTTCATCTTCTTTGTCTTCCTCTTCTTCTTCTTCAACTTCTTCTTCTAAGTCTTCTTCCTTTTCTTCTTCTTCTTCTTGTTCATCATCGTCATCATCATTCTTCTTATTCACCTTCCTCTTCTTCTTCTTCTTGGCCTTCTTCTTCTTCATCTTCATCTCCAAATTCTTCATCATCATCATCTTCTTCTTCTTCTTCTTCTTCTTCTCCTCCTTTTTCTTCTCTTTCTCTTTCTTCTTCTTTTTCTTCTTCTTCTTCATCTTCTTAATATTCCTCTTCTTCTACTTCTTCTTCAACTTCTTTATGTTCCTCTTCGCCTTCTTTTTCTTCTTATTCTTCTTCTTCTCCTTTTTCTTTTTTCTTCTTTTCGTCTTCTTCTTCTTTTACTACTTCTCCTTCTTTTTCATCTTCATCTTATTCTTCGTCTTTTCATCTTCTTGTTCTTCTTATTCTTCTTCTTATTCTTCTTCTTCATCTTTTACTTGTTCTTCTTCGTCTTCTTCTTCTTCTTCTTCCTCTTTATCTTTTCTTCTTCTTCTTCCTCTTTATCTTTTTCTTCTTCTTCTTCTTTTCTTCTTCTTATTCTTCTTCTTCTTCTTCTTCTTCTTCTTCATTGTCTTCTTCTTCTTCTTCTTTTTCTCCTTCTTTGTCTTCTTCTTCACCTTCTTCTTCTTCCTTTTCTTCTTTGTCGTCTTTTTCTTCAACTTCTTCGACTACTTCTTGTTCTTCTTCTTCATCTTCATCTTCCTCTTCTTCCCCTTCTTCCTCTTCTTCTTTTTCTTCTTCTTCTTCTTCATCTTCTTTGTCTTCATCTTCTATTTCTTCTTCTTCTTCGTCGTCTTCTTCTATGACTTGGTCTTCTTCTTTTTCTTCTTTTCTTCTTCCTCTTCTTCTTCTTCTTTGTCTTCTAAAACTTCTTCTTTTTGTTCTTTTTCTTCTTCTTCTTCTCATTCATCTTCCTCTACTTCATCTTCTTCTTTCTCGTCTTCCTCTTCCACTTCTTCGCCTTCTTCTTCTTCATCATCTTCTTCTTCATCTTCGACTCCTTCTTCTACTTCTTCTTTGCCTCTTCCATCTTCATCTTCTTCTTCCTTATTTTCTTCTTCGTGTTGAACTTCTTCTTCTTCTTCCCATTCTACTACTTCTCCTTCTACATCTTATTGTTCTCTTTCTCTTTCGTCTTCTTCTTCATCTTTTTTTCTTCTTTTTCTTCTTTTCCTTCTTCTTCTTCTCCTCCTTTTTCTTCTTCTCTTTCTCCTTCTTCTCCTTCTTTTCTCCTTCTTCTCCTTTTTCTTCTTCTTCTTTTTCTTCTTCTTCTTCATTTTCTTCTTCATCCCCTTCTTCGTCTTCTTCTTCTTCTTCTTCTTCTTCTTCTTCTTATTCATCTTCTTCTTCTTCTTCTTCTTCTTCTTGTTCATATTCTTCTTCTTCTTCTTCTTCTTCTTTAACTTCGTCTACTTCTTCTCCATCTTCTTCTCAATATTCTTCTGTTTCTCCATCTTCTTCTTCTACTTCTTCTTCTTCTTCTTCTTCGTCTTCCTCTTCTTCTTCTTCTACTTCTTCTTCTTTTCCTCTTCCTCCTTCTTCTTCTTCTCCTTCTTCTTCTTCTTCTAATTCTTCTTCCTATTCTTCTTCTTCTTCTACTTTGCTTTTTCTTCTTCTTCTTCTTCTTCATCATCATCTTCTTCTTCTTCTTCTTATTCTTCTTCTTGTTGTTATTGTTCTTCTTCTTCGTGTTCTTCTTTTCGCCATCTTCTTCTTTCTTCTTCTTCTTTCCCACTTATTCTTATTCTTCTTCTTCTACTTGTTCCTCTTTGTGCTCTTTTCCTTCTTCCTCTTCTTCTTCTTCTTCTTCTTAATCTTCTTCATCTTAAACTTCTTCTTTTTCTTCTTCTTCTTCTTCGTCGTGAAATTATTCTACCTCTTCTTTGTCTTCTTCTTCTTCATCATCATCATCTTCTTCTTCTTCTTCGTCTTCTTCTTATTCTACTTCTTCTTCTTCTTCTTCTTCTTTGTCTTTTTCTTCTTCTACTTTGTCCTCTTCTTCTTATTCTTCTTCTTCATCGTCTTCTTGACCATGTACTTCTTCTTGTTCTTCTTTTTCTTCTTCTTCTTCTTTCACTTCATCCTGTTCTTCTTCTTCTTCTTCTTATTCTTCTTCTTCTTCCCCACCGCCTCCATCTTCTTCTTCTCTTCTTCTTCTTCTTTTTCTACTTCTACTTCCTCTTATTCTTCTTCATCTTACTCTCGTTCTTCATTGTCCTCATCATCATCTTTTTCTCTTTCTACTTCTTTGTCTTCTTCTTCTTAAACTTCTTCATCCTCTTCTTCTTCTTTGACATCTTCTTCTTTTCTTTCTTCTTTTTCATCATCATCTTCTTCTTCATCTGCCTCTTCTTCTTCTTCTTCTTCTTCTTCTTCTTCTTATTCTTCTTCTTTTTCTTCTTCTCATTCTCCTTCTTTGTGTTTACCTTCTTCTTCTTCCTCTCCTTCTTCTACTTGTTCGTCCGCTTCTTCTACTTCTTCTTTTTCTTCTTAATTTTTTTCTTCTTCTATTTCTTCTTCTTCTTCTTCTTTGTCTTCTTCTTCTTCTTCTTCTTCTTCTTCTTCTTCCTGTTCTTCTTCATCTTCTTCTTGTTCTTCTTTTTCTTCTTCTTCATCTTCTAAATCTTCTTCTTCTCCTTCTTCTTCTTCTTCTCTCTTATTCTTTTTATTATTGTTCTTCTTCTTCTTCTGCTTCTGCTTCATCTTCTTTTTGTTCTTCTTCTTCTTCCTCCTGTTCATTTTCTTCTTCATTTTCTTCTTCTTCATCTTCAACTTCTTCTTTTTCTTCTTCTTCTTCTTCTTTGTCTTCATCTTCTTCTTCTTTTTCTTCTTCTTCTTCTTCTTCTTTGTCTTCTTCTTTTACATCTTCCCCTTCTTCGCCTTTTACTTCTCTTCTTTGCCTTCAACTTTTCATCTTCTTCTCTATCTTCTTCTTCATCTTCTTCTCCTCCTCCTCTTCCTCCTCCTCCTCTACCTTCTTCTTTTTCTTCATCTTCTTCTTCTACTTCTTCTTCTTCCTCTTCCCCTTCTCCTTCTTCTTCTTCTTCTTCTTCTTCATCTTCTCAATCTTCTTCTTTTATTTTTTTCTTCCTTTTCTTCTTGTTCTCCTTCTTCTTTTTCTTCTCTTTCTTATTCTTCTCCTTCTACTTCTTCTTCTTCGTCTTCCTCTTCTTCTTCTTCTTCTTCTTCCTCTTCTTCTTCTTTTTCTTCTTCTTCTTCATCACCATCTTCTTCATCTTCTTCTTCGTGTTCTTCGTCACCTTCTCCTTCTCCTTCTTCTTCTTCTTCTTCTTCTTCTTCTCCTCCTTCTTTATCGCCTTCTTCTTCTCTATCTTCTTCTTCTGCTTCTTCTTCTTCTTCTTCTCCTTCTACTTCTTTTTATTCTTCTCCTTCTTCTTCTCCACCTTCTTTTTCTTCTTCTCTTTCTCCTCCATCTTCTTCTTCTTCTTCTTTCTCTTCTTCTTCATCATCTTCTTCTTCTTCGTCCTCTTCTTCTACATCTTCTTTTTCTTCATATTCTTTTTCTTCATCATCTTCTTATTTTTCTTCCTCTTCTTCTACTTCTTCTTCTTCGTCTGCTTCTTCTTCTTCGTCTTCTTCTTTTTCTTCTTTCACTTCTTCTTCAATTTCTTATTTGTCTTCTACTTCTTCCTCTTCTTCTTCTTCTTATTCTTCTTCTTATTCTTCTTCTTCTTCTTCTTCTTCTTCTTTTCCTCTTTATCTTCTTCTACATCTCTTCTTCTTATTCTTCAAATTCTTCCCCTTCTTCATCGTCTTCTTCCTCTTTTTCTTCTTCTTCTTCTTCTTCTTCTTCCTCTTCTTCTTTGTCTTCTTATTATAATAATTCTTCTTCCACTTATTCGTCTTCTTCATCTTCTTCGTCTTCTTCTTCTTTGTCTTTAGTCTTCCTAATTTTCTTCTTTCTCTTCCACTTATTTTGCTTCTTCTTCTTCTTCTTCTTCTTCTTTGTCATCTTCTTCTTCTTCATCAGCTTCTTCTTCTTCTATTTCTTTTTCATCTTCTTCTTCTTCATCTACTTCCCCTTCTTCTCCTTCTTCTTCTTATGTTTCTTTTTTCTCTTCTTCTTCTTCTTCTTTTTACTCATCATCTTCTTCTTCTTCTCCATCTCTTTCTTCTTCTTCTTCTCCTTGTTCTTCTCCTTCTTCATCTTCTTCTTCTTCTTCATCTTCTTCATCTTCTTCTTCTTCATCTTCTTCCTCATTCTTCTTCTCCTTCTTCTCCATCTTCTTCTCTTTCTTCATCTCCTTCTTCTTCTCCATCTTCTTCTGCTTCTTTTCCTTCTTCTTCTTCTTCTTCAACTTCCATTTCTTCTTCTTCTCCATCCTCTTCTTCTTCTCCTACCTCTTCTTCTTCTCTTTCCTCTTCTTCTTCTCCTTCCTCTTCTTCTTCTCCTTCCTCTTCTTCTTCTTCTCCTTCTTCTTCTTCCTCTTCTTCTTCTTCTTCTTCTTCTTCTTCTTCTTCCTCTTCCTCTTCTTCTCCTTCTCCTTCTTCTTCTTCTTCTCTTCCTCCTACTTCTTCTCCTTCTTCTTCTTCTTGTTCTTCTTCTTCTCCTTCTTCTTCTCCTTCTTCTTCTTCTTCTTCTTCTTCTACTTCTTCTACTTCTTCTTCTACTACTACTTCTTCTTCTCCTTCTTCTTCTTCTTCATCTTCTTCTTCTTCTTCTTCTTCTTCTTCTTCTTCTCCTCCTCCTCCTCTTACTCTTTCTTCTTCTTCCTCTTCTTCTTTTCCTTCTTCTTCTTTTTCTTTTCTTCCTCTTCTCCTTCTTCTTCTTCTTCTCCTTCTTCTTCTTCTTCTCTATCATCTTCTCCATCTCTTTCTTCTCCTTCTTCTTCTCCTTCTTCTTCTTCTTCTTCTTCTCCTTCTTCTTCTCCTTCTTCTCCTTCTTCTCCTTCTTCTTCTCCTTCTTCTCCTTCTTCTTCTCCTTCTTCTTCTCCTTTTTCTTCCTCTTCTTCTTCTTCTTCTCCTTCTTCTTTTCCTTCCTCTTGTTCTTATTGTTGTTCTTCTTCTGAATCTTGTCATTCTTCTTTGACATCTTCTTCTTCTTCTTCTATTTCATATTCTTCTTCTTCTTTTTCGTTTTCTTCTTCTTGTTCCTTCTTCTTCTTCTTCTTCTACTCCTTCTTATCCTTCTTGTCCTTCTTCTGTCTTCTTCTTCTTCTTCTTCTTAATCTTCATCTTTTTCCTCTACTACTATTTCTCCTTCTTCTTCTTTTTCTTCTTTATTTTCTTCTTCTTCTTCTTCTTCTTCTTCTTCTACTACTACTACTACTACTACTTCTCCCTCTCTTTCTCCTTCTCCCTCTCTTTCCTCTTCTTCTTCTCCTCCTTCTTTTGCTTCTTCTTCTTCTTTTTCTTCTTCTTCTTCTCTTTCTTCTTCTGTTTCTACTCCTTCTTCTTCTTCTTCTTCTTCTTCTTCTTCTCCTTCTTCTACTTCATCATGTCCTTTTCCTTCTTCTTCTTCGTCGTCTTATTCTTCTTCTTCTTCTTCCTCCTCCTCCTCTTCTTCTTCTTCTTGTTCTTCTTCTTCTTCTTCCTCTTCTTCTTCCTTATCTTCTTCTTCTTCGTCTTCTTCTTTTTCTTCTTCTTCTTCTTCTTCTTCTTCTTCTCCTTCTTTTTCTTCTGCTTCTTATTCTTCTTCTACTACTTGCACTTCTTCTTCTTCTTCTTCTTCTTCTTCTTCTTCTTCTTCTTCTTCTACTTCTTCTTCTTCTACTTCATCTTCATCTTCTTTTTTTTCTTCATCTTCCTCTTCTTCTTATTCTTCTTCTCCTCCTCCTCTTCCTCTGTCACCTTCCTCTTCTTCTCTTTCTTCTTCTTCTTCTTCTTCTTCTTTTCCTTCTTTTGCTTATTCTTCTTCTTCTTCTACTTCTTATTTGTCCTCTTTTTCTTCTTCATCTTCTTCTTCTTCTTCTTCTTCTCCATCCTCTTCTTCGTCTTCTTCTTGTTCTTTTTCTTTATCTTATCTTTCTTCATCCTTTTTCTCTTTGTCTTTGTCATCTTCTTCATCTTCTTCTTCTTCTTCTCCTTCCCCTTCTTCTTCCACTTCTCCCACTTATATTTCTTCTTTTTCTTCATTCTTCTTCTTCTTCTTCTCCTTATTCTTTGCCTTTCTCTTCTTCTTCTTCTTCATCATCTTTTTCTTATTCTTCTACTTCTTCCTCTTCTTCTTCTTCATTGTCTTCTTCTTCTTCTTCTTCATCATCTTCTTCGTCTTCCACTTCTTCCTCCTTTTCTTCATCTTCCTCTTCTTCATCTCTTCTTCTTCTTCTTCTTCTCCATCTTCTACTTCTTCTTTTTCTAGTTCTTCTTCTTCTTCTTCTTCTTCATCTTCTTCTTCCTTTTCTTCAAGCCTTCTTCTTCTTCTTCATCCTCTTTATCTTCTTCTTCTTCTACTTCTTCTTCTTCTCCTTCTTCTTCTTCTTCTTCTTCTTCTTTTTGTTCTACATCTTTTTCTACTTCGTCTTCTACTTCTACTTCTTTTTCTTCTTCATCTTCATCTTCTTCTTCTTCTTCTTCTTCTTGATCTTCTTCTTCTTCTTCTTCAAGCCTTCTTCTTCTTCTTCATCTTCTTCTTCATCCTCTTTATCTTCTTCTTCTTCTACTTCTTTTTCTTCTCCGTCTTCTTCTTCTTCTTCTTCTTCTTCTACTTTGTCTTCTACTTCTACTTCTTTTACTTCATCTTCTTCTTCTTCTTCTTTTTCATCATCTTCTTCTTCCTCTTCTTTAAGCCTTCTTCTTCTTCTTCGTCTTCTTCATCTTCTTCTTCATCCTCTTTATCTTCTTCTTCTTCTACTTCTTTTTCTTCTCCTTCTTCTTCTTCTTTTAGTTTTTGTTCTACATCTTCTTCTACTTGGTCTTCTACTTCTTTTTCTTCTTCATCTTCTTCTTCTTCTTCTTTGTCTTCGCCTTCTTCTTCTTCTTCTTCATCACAGTCTTGTTCTTCTTTGTCTTCTTTTTTTTCTTCATCTTCTTCATTTTCTTCTTCTTCTTCTCCTTCTTCTTCTTCTTCTATGTCTCCTCTTTTTTCTCCTTCTTCTCCTTCTTTTCGTATTCTTTCTCTTCTTCTTCTTCTCTTTCTTCTCATTCATCTTTTTTTCCTCCTCCCTCTTCCCTTTCTCCTTCTATTTCTTCTTCTTCTTCTTCTTCTTCTTCTACTTCTTCTTCCTCTACTACTACTACATCTTCTTCTTCTCATTTTCCTTCTCGTTCTTCTTCTCTTCTTCTTCTTCTTCTTCTTCTTCGTCTTCTTCTTCTTCTTCTTTTTCTTCTTCTTTTTCTTTGTTTTCATCATCTTCTTCTTCTTCTTCTTATTTTTCTTCTTCATCTTCCTCTTCTTCTTCCTCTTCTTTGCCTTCTTCTTCTTCTTTTCTTTTTCTTTATCTTCATCTTCTTTTTCTTCTTCTTCTTCTTCTTCTTCTTCTTCTTCTGCTTCTCCTCCTCTTATTTCTATAGCTCCATCTTTTTTTTGACTTCTTCTTCGTCTCCTTTTACTTCTTCTTCTTCTCCTTCTCCTTCTATTCTCATTTTTCTTCTTATTATTCTTCCTCTTCTTCATCTTATACTTCTACTTCTTATTCTTCTTCTTCTTCTTCTTTTAATTCATCTTCTTCTCCTCCTTCATTTTCTTCTTCTTCTTCTTCTTATTCTACTTCTTGTACTTCTTCTTATTCTTCTACTTCTTTTTCTCCTTCTTCTTCTTCTTCTTCTTTTTATTCTTTTTCTCCTTTTTGCTCTTCTACTTCTTCTTCTTCCTCCTCTTCTTCTAATTCTTCTTCTTACTCTTCTTCTTTTTCTCCTCCTCCTTCTTCATCATCTTCTTCTGCTTCCTCTTCCTCTCCTTCTTCTTCTTCTTCTTCTTCCTCTTCTTCTTCTTCTTCTTCTTCTTCTTCTTCTTCTTCCTCTTCCTCTTCATCATCATCATCTTCTTCTTCTTCTTTTTCTTCTTCTTCTTTTTCATCATTTTCTTCTTCTTTTTCTTCCACCTTTTCTTCTTCTTCTTCTTCTTTCTCTTGTTTTTCTTCATCATCATCTTCTTCTTCTTCTTCTTCTTCTTCTTCTTTCTCTTCTTCTACTTTTTCTTCTTCTTCTTCTTCTTCTTCTTCTTCTTTATCTTCTTTTTCTTCCTCTTCCTCATCTTCTTCTTATCCTTCTTTTCTTCTTTTCTTCTTCTTGTTCTAATTCTTCTTCTTCTTCCTCTTCTTCTTCTTCTTCTTCCACTACTTCTTCCTCTTCTTGTTCCTCTTTTTTCTCTTTTTCTTCTTCTTCTTCTTTTTCTTCTTCTTCTTCTTCTTCAACTTCTTCTTATTCTTCTTCTTGTTGTTGTTCTTGTTCTTGTTCTTCTTCTTTCTCTACTTATTCTTCTTCTTCTTCTTCTTCCTCTTCTTCTTTGCCTTCTTCTTCCACTTCTTCTTCTTATTCTTCTTCTTCATCTTCTTCTTCTTCATCACCTTCTCCTTGTCATTCATCTTCTCCTTCTTCTTCTTCTTCTTCTTCTTCTCTTCCTCCATCTTTTTCTTCTTCTTCATCTTCTTCTTCATCATCATATACTTCTTCTTTTTCTTCTTCTTCTCCTTCTTCATCTTCTTCTACTACTTCTACTTCTTCATCCACTTCCTCTCCTTCTTCTTCTTCTACTTCTTCTTCTTCTTTTTCTTATTCTTCTACTTCTTTTCTTATTATTCTTCTTCATCCTCTTCTTCTTCATCTTCTTCTACCTTTTCTTCCCCTTGTTCATGTTTTGCTTCTTCTCTTTCTTCAATTTCTTCTTCTCTACCTTCTTATTTTTCTTCTTCTCCTCCTTCTTAATCTCCTTATTCTTCTCCTTCTTCTTTTTCCCCTTTTTCTTCTACTTCTTTTTCTTCTTCTACTTCTTCTCCTTCTTCTTCTTCTTCTCATTTCTCCTTTTTCTCTTATTCTTCTTCTTGTTGTTGTTGTTTTTCTTTTTCTTCTTCTTCTTATTCTTATTCTTCTTCTTCTTCTCCTTCTCCTTCTACTTTTTCTTCTTCTTTTCCTTCTTCTTCTTCTACTTATTCATTGTCTAATTCTTCTGCTTCCTCATCTTCTCTTCTTCTTCTTCTCCTACTTCTTCTCACTTTTCTTCTTCATCTCCTTCTTCTTCTCTTTGTTATTTTTCTTGTTCTTGTTCTTCTTCTTCTTCTTCTTGTTCTTCTTCTTTTTCTAATTCTTCTTCTTCTTCTTCTGCACCTTCTGCTTTCTTTTCTTCTCTTTCTTCTTCTTCTTCTTCTTCTTATTCTTCTTCTACTTTTTCCTCTTCAACTACTTCTTCTTCTCCTTCTTCTTTTCTCAATTTTTTTCTTCTTATTATTGTTCTTCTTCTTCTTCTTCTTCTCCTTCTTCTCATTTTCTTTTTATATTACATCTTCTTCTTCCTCTTCTGCTTCTTCATCATCATAGTCATAATCTTCTTCTTCTTCTTCTTCTGTCTCTACTTCTACTTTCTCTTCTTCTTCTTCTTACCCCACTTCTTCTTCCTGTTCTTCTTTTTCCTGTTCTTCTTCTTCTTCTTCCTCTTCTTCTTCTTCATCTTCTTCTTCTTCTTCCTCTCCTTCTTCTTCGTCTTATTCTTCTTCCACTTCTTTTTCTTCTTCTACTTCTTCTTCTTCTTCTTTGCAACTTCCATGTTCATCATCATCTTCTTGTTCTTCTATGCATTCTTCTTCTACTTCTTCTACTTCTTCCCCTTCTTCTTCTTCATCATCATGTACTTCTTCTACTCCTCCTTTTTCATCTTCTCCTTGTTTTTCTTCTTCTTCTACTTCTTTTCTTCTTCTTCATCTTCGTCTTCATCTTCTCCTTCTTCTTCTTCTCTTTCTCCTTCGCCTTCTTTTCTTCTTCATCTTCTTCTTCTCCCACTTCACTTCCTTCTCCTTCTTCTTCTTCTTCTTCTTCACCTTATTCTACTTCTTTTTCTTCTGCTTCTTCTTCTTGTTCCTCTTCTACTTCATTTTCTTCATCTACTTCTTCTCCTTCGTCTTCTTATTCTTCTTCTTCTAATTCTTCCTCAACTTCTTCTTCTTCCTATTCTCCTTCTTCTCCTTCTTATTCCTCTTCTTTTCCTTTTTCTTTTTCTTCTTCTTCTTCTTCTTGTTCTTCTTCTACTTCTTCTTCTTCTTCTTCTTCTTTCCTCCTCCTCCTTTTAATTCTTCTTCTTCTTCTTCTTCTTTGCTTCTTCTTCTTCATCTTCTTCTTTTTCTTATTATTATTATTATTATTATTATTATTATTGTTATTATTTATCTTCTACTTCTTTTTCTTTCTATTCTTCTTGTTCTCCTCCATATTCTTCTTCCACTTCTTTTTCTTCATCCTTTTCTTCTTATTATTCTTCTTCTTCTTTTCTTCTTCTTCTTCTTCTTCTTATTTGTCTTCTTTTCTTCTTCTTTGTTTTCTGCTTCACCTTCTTCTTCTTTGTTTTGTTCTTTGTCTCCTTATTCTTCAACTTCTTCGACTTCTTCATCTTCTACTTCTTCTTCTTCTTCTTCTTTTACATCTTCTTCTTCTTCTTCACTTCTTAATCATCATATTCTTCTTCTTCTTTACCTTCATCTTCTTTTACTTCTTCTTCTTCTTCCTTTTCTTCTTCTTCTTCTTCATTTTCTTCTACTTCTTCTTCTTCATGTTCTTCCCATTCCACTATTTCTTTTTCTTCACCATCTTCTCGTCTTCTAGTTCTTCTTCTTCATCATCTTCTTCTTCTTCAACTTCTTCTTCTTCTTCTTTGTCTTCTTCTTATTTGTATTCTTCGTCTTCTTCTTCGACTTCTTCTTCGACTTCTTCTTCTTCTTTTCTTCTTTTTCTTCTTCCTCCTCTTCTTCTTCTTCTTTGTCTTCCACTACAACTTCTTCTTTGCCTTCTTTTCCTTCTTCTACTTCTCCTTCGTCATCCTCTTCTTCATCTTCCTCTTCTTCGTCTTCCTCTTCCAGTTCTTCTTCTTCTTGTTCTTCTTCTTCTTCTTCTTCTTCTTCTTTTACTTCTTCTTGTTCTTCTTCTTCTTTTCCTCTTCCTTGTTGATCTTCTTCTTCTTCTTTTTCTTCTTCTTCTTCTACTTCTTCTTCTTCTTCCCCTTTTAATTCTTTTTCATGTACTTCTTATTCTTCTTCTTCTTCTTCATCATCTTCTTCTTCTTCTTTTTCTTCTTTTCCTTCCACTTCATCTTCTTCAACTCTTTCTTCTTCTCTTTCTCCTTCTCCTTCTTTTTCATCTTCTCATTCTTCTTCTTCTTCTTCTTATACTTTTTGTTCTTCTTCTTCTTCTTCTTTGTCTTCGTCTTCTTCTTCTTCTTCTCCTTCTTCCTCTTCTACTTCTTCTCCATCTTCTTCTTCTTCTCCTCCTCCTCCTCCTCATCCATCTTCTTCTTCTTCTTCTTCTTCTTCTTCTACTTCTACTTCTTCTTCTTTTCGTCCTCCTCCTCCATCTTCTTCTCCTTCTTCAACTTCTTCTAATTCTACTTCTTCTTCTTCTTCTTCTTCTTCTTTTTTTCTTTTTCTTGTTCTTCATTTTCATCTTCTTATTCTTCTTCTTCTTTTGCTACTTGTTCTTCTTCCTCTTCTTCAACTTCTTCTTCTTCTTCAACTTCTTCTTTTTCT
Source organism: Vanilla planifolia (assembly GCA_023846275.1). Lineage (NCBI taxonomy): Eukaryota > Viridiplantae > Streptophyta > Magnoliopsida > Asparagales > Orchidaceae > Vanilla > Vanilla planifolia. The sequence continues at coordinate 101,831 of JAIUJO010000916.1, forward strand.
TCTTCTTCTTCCTCTTCCTCTTCATCTTCTTCATCTTCTTCTTCATTCTCTTCGTGTCTTATTCTTCCTCCTCTTTGACTTCTTCTACTTCATCATCATCATCTTCTTCTTCTTCATCATCATTTTCTTCTTCTTCTACTTATTATTCTTATTATTCTCTTCTTCATCATCTTCTTTTTCTTCAGATTCTTTTTCTTCTTCTTCTTCTTTGTCTTCTTCTTATTCTTCTTCTTGATCATGTTCATCTTCTTGTTCTTGTTCTTCATCTTCATTCGCTTCATCTCTTCTTCTTCTTCTTTTCTTCTACTTTTCTTCTTCTACTTCTTGTTCTTCTTCTTCTTCTTCATCTTGTTCTCCTTCTTCTTCATCCTCATCGTCTTCTTCTTCTTCTTCTACTTCTTTGTCTTCTTCTTACTCTTCTTCATCCTCTTCTTCTTCTCTGACTTCTTCTTTTTCTTCCTCTTCCTCTTCTCCTTCTTCTTCTTGTTGTTCTTCTTCTACCTATTCTTCTTCTTCTTCTTCTACTTATTCTCCTTCTTTTTCGTCTTCTTCTTCTTCTTCTATTTGTTTGACTTCTTCTTCTTGTTCTTCTTCTACTACTTCATCTTCTTCATTTTTTCTCTTCTTCTACTTCTTCTTTGTCTTCTTCTTTTTCTTCAACATAATATTTTTCTTCTACTTTTTCTTCTTCCTTTTGTTCTTCTTTTTCTTCTTCATCATCTTCTTTTTCTTCTTCTTCTTCTTCATATTCCTCTTGTTATTATTCTTATTCTTCTTCTTCTTCTTCTTATTCTTCTTCTTTGCCTTCTTCTTCTTCTTCTTCATCATGCTCTTCTTCTTCATCTTCTACTATTTAATCATCATCATCATCTTCTTCATGTTCTTCTTCTTCTTCTTCTTCTTCTTCTTCTTCTTTTATATCTTCCCCTTCTTTGTCATTCACTTTCGCTTCTTCGCCTTCTACCTTTTTGTCTTCTTCGTCATCTTCTTCTTCTTCTTTTTCTACTTCTTCTTATTCTTCTCCTCCTCCTCCTCTTCCTTCTTCTTCTTCTTCTTCTTCTTCCTCTTCTTCGTCCCCTACCCCTTCTTCTTCTTCTTCTTCTTCTCCTTCTTCTTCTTATTCTTCTTCTTCTTCTTTTTGTTCACTTTCTTCTTCTTCTCCTTTTCTCGTTCTCTTTCACCTACGTCTCGTTCTTCTACTTCTTCTTTTTCATCTGCTTCTTCTTCGTCTTCTTCTTCTTCTTCTTCATCTTATTCTTCTTTCTCTTCTTCTTCTTCCTCCTTTTATTCTTCTTTTTCTTCTTCCACTTTTTCTTCTTCTTCTTCATTTTCTTCTACTTCTCCTTCTTCTTCTTCTCCTCCTCCTCCTCCTTCCTCTTCTTCTTCTTCTTCTTCTTCCTCCTGTTCTTCTTCTTCGACTTCTTCTTTAGCATCGTCATCATAATCATCATCATCCTCTTCTTCTTATTATTATTTTTCTTCTTCTTCTTCTCCACCTCCTTCTTCTTTTTCTCCTTCTTATTCACCTTCTTCTCCTTCTTCTACTTCTTTTTCTTCTTCTTCTTCTTCTTCTTCTTCTTCTTCGTCTTCTTGTTCATCTACTACTACTATTATTACTACTACTTATTTTTCTTCTTCTTCTTCGTCTAAATCATCTTTTACTTTATCTTCTTCTTCTTCTTCTTTGTTTGCTTCATCTTCTTCTTCTTCTTCTTCTTTTTCTTCATCTTCTTCTTTGTCTTCTACTTCTTCTTCTTATTCTTCTTCAAGTTTTTCTTCTTCCTCTACTTCTTCGTGTTCATCCTCTTCTTCTTCTCCTTCTTCTTCTTCCTCTTTTCCTTTTCTTCTTCTTCTTCTTCATCTTCTTCCACTTCTTCTTCTTCTTCTTCTTTGCCTTCTTATTCTTCTTCTTCATCTTCTTCTTCCTCTTCTTCTTCTTTTTCTTCTCCGTCTTCTTCTTCGTCTTCTACTTCTTCTTATTCTTCATCTTCATCTTCTTCTTTTCCTTCTACTTCTTTTCCTTCTTCTTCTTGTTTTTCTTCTTCTTCTTCTTCTTCTTCTTCTTCTTCGTCGTCTTCTTCATTTTCATCGCCTTCCTCTTCTTCTACATTTTCTTCTTCTTCTTCGTCTTCTTCTCCTTATTCTTCTCCTTCTTCTCCTCTATCTGCTTCTTCTTCTTCTACTTCTTCTTCTTCTTCTTCTTCTTATTCTTTTTCTTCATCTTCTTCTTCTTCTCCTTCTTCTTCTCCTTCTTGTTCATCTTTTTCTTCTCTTTCTTCTTGTTCTTCTTTGGCTTCTATTTCTTCATCTCCTTCTTCATCTTCTTTTTCTTCTGCTTTTTCATATTCTTCTCCTTTTTCTTAGTTTTCTTCTTCTTGTTCTCTTGATCTTCTTATTTTTCTTCTGCTTCATCTTCATCTTGTCTTTCTCCTTCTTCTTAAACTTCTTCTCCTTCTTCTTCTTCTTCATCATCTTTCTTTTCCTTCTTGACTTCTTCTTTTTCTTCTTCTTCTTCTTGTTCTCCTTCTTCCTCTTCTACTTTTACTTCTTCTCCTAGTTCTTCTTCTTCTTCTACGTTTTCTTCTTCTTCTTCTTCTCCATCTCCTTCTTCTTCTATTTCTTCATCATCTTCTTCTTCTTCTTATTCTTCTTCTTCTTCTTCTTCCTCTTCTTTCTCTTCTTCCTCTTCTACTTCCTCTTCTACTTCATCTTGTTCTTCTTTTTCTTCTACTTTTTCCTCTTCTCATCCTACTTTCTCTTCTTTTCCACCTCCTCTTGCACCTCCTTCTGCTTCTTCTTCTTCTTCTTCTCCTTCTTCTTCTTATTATTATTATTTTTCTTCTTCTTCTTCTACTACTTCTTCGTCTCCTTCTTCTCCTTCTTCTTCTTCTTCTTCTTCTTCTTTTACTTCTACTTCTTCTTCTTCACCATCTTCTACTTCTTCTTCTTCTTCTTCATCATCATCTTCATCTTCTTCCTCTTCTTCTTCTTCCTCTTCTTCTTCTTCTTGTTCTTCTTCTTCTTCTAACTCTTCTATCTCTTCTTCTTCTTCTTCGACTACTTATTTTTTCTCTTCTTATTCCACCACTTGTTCTTCTCCTTTTCTTCTTGTCTTTCTCTTACTTTTTCTTCTCCTTCTTCTTCTTCTTCTTCTTCTTCCTATTCTTCTT
>JAIUJO010000916.1:137500-140000 GCA_023846275.1 Vanilla planifolia
TTTTCTTCTTCACCTTGTTTTACTTCGTCCTCTTCTTCTTTTTCTTCTTCTTCATCTTCTTCTTCATCCTCTCCTTCTTCTTCTCTTTCTCCTTCTCGTTCTTTTTCTTCTTATTTTTCTTGTTCTTCTTCTTCTCCTACTTCGCCTTCTTCTTCTTCTTATTCTTCTTCTTCTTCTTCTTCTTCTCCTTCTCCTTCTTCTTCTTCTACTTCTTCTCCTTCTTCATCTTCTTCATCATCATCATCATCATCTTCTTCCTCTTCTTCTTCATTTGCTTCATCTACTTCATCTTCTTCTCCTTCGTCTTCTTACCCTTCTTCTTGTTCTAATTCTTCTTTAACTTCTTCGTCTTGTAATTTTCCTTCTTGTTCTTCTTATTCTTCTTCTTTTCCTTTTTCTTTTTCTTCTTCTTCTTCTTCTTCTTCAACTTCTAATTCTTCTTTTTCTTCTTCTTTATTTCCTCCTCCTCCTTCTTCTTCTCCTTCTTCTTCTTCTTTTAATTCTTCCTCATCGTCTTCTTCTTCTTCTTCTTCTTCTTCTTTCTCTTCCTCTTCTTCTTCTTCTTCTTCTTCATCTTCTTCTTCTTCTTCTACTTCTTTTTCTTCTTCTTCTTCTTCTTCTTCCTCCTCTTCTTCTTCTTCTTCTTGACCTTTTCCATCATCATCTTCGTCTTCTTCTTCTTCTTCTTTGCCTTCATGATCATCATCTTCTTCTTCTTCTTCTTCATTTTCTTCTTGTTCTTTTTCTTCATGTTCTTCTCATTCCACTTTTTTGTTTTCTTCATCTTCTTACCCTTCTTCTTCTTCTTCTTCTTCCACTTCTTCTTCTTCTTCTTCTTCTTCTTCTTCTTCTTCTTTTTCTTCTTCTTCTTCTTTATCTTCTTCTTCGTTTTCTTCTTCGTCTTCACCTTCTTCTTCGACTTCTTCGTCTTCTTTTTCTTCTATTTCTTCTTCCTCATCTCCTACTTCTTCTTTGTCTTCTACTACATCTTCTTCTTCTCCATCCTTTTCTTCTTCTTCTTCTTCTTCTTCTTCTTCGTCATCTTCTTCTTCGTCATCTTCTTCTTCATGTTCCTCTTCTTCGTCTTCTTCTTCCACTTCTTCTTCTTCTTCTTTTTCTTCTTCTTCTACATTTTCTTCTTCTTCTTCTTCTTCTTCTTCTTCTTCTTTTCCTCTTCCTTCTTCATCTTCTTCTTCTTATTTTTCTCCTTCTTCTCCTTCTTCTTATTCCCCTTCTAGTTCTTGTTCTTGTACTTCTTATTCTTCTTGTTCTTTTTCTTCTTTTCCTTCATCAACTTCTTTTTCAACTTTTTCTTCTTCTCATTCTCCTTCTCCTTTTTTTTCTTTTCTCCTTTTTTTCTTTTCTCCTTCTTCTTCTTTTACTTAGACTTTTGTTTCTTCTTCTTCTTCTTCTTCTTCGTTTTTATCTTCTTCTTCTTCTTCTTCTTCCTCATCTTCTTCTTCTTCTTCTTCCTCTTCTTCTTCTTCTTCTTCTCCTGCTTCTTTTACGTAGTCTCCTTCTTCTTTGTCTTTGTCCTCTTCTTCTTCTTCTTCTCCTTCTTCTTGTTGTTCTTCTATCTCTTCTACTTCTTCTTCTTCATCATCATCATCATCATCATCATAATCATCAGCTTCTTCTTCTTCATCTTCATCTTCTTCAACTTCTTCTTCTTCTTCTTCCTTTTCTTCTTCTTCTTCTTCAACTACTTAGTCTTTTTTTTCTCTTTCTTCTTCTTCTTCTTATTCTTTTAGTTCTCCTTCTTCTTCTTTCTTCTTCTTCTTCTTCTTCTTCATCATCCTCTTCTTCTTCGTCTTTATCTTCCTTTTCCTCTTCCACTTCTTCTTTTTCTTCCTCTTCTTCTTCTTCTTCTTCTTCTTTCTCTTCTTCTTCTTATTCTTCTTCTTCTTCAACTTCTTCTTCTTCGTCTACTTCCTCCTTCTGTTCTTCTTCTTCTTGTTCAACTTCTTCATCTTCTTCTTCTTATTTTTCTTCTTATTCTTCTTCTTTTTCTTCTACTACTTCTTTTTCTCCTCCTCCTCCTTCTTATTCTCTTTCCACTTTTTTTACTTCCTCTGCTTCTTCTTCTTATTCTTCTTCTTCTTCTTCGTCTTCTTCTTTTCCTCTTCTTTTCTTCTTCATCTTCATCATCATCTTCTTCTTCTTAGTATTCTTCTTTAACATCTTCCCCTTCTTCGCCTTCCACTTTCTCTTCTTCGTCTTCTATCTTTTTGTCTTCTTCTCCGTCATGTTCTTCTTCTACTTCTTCTTCTTCTTGTTCTCCTCCTCCTCCTCTTCCTTCTTCTTCTTCTTCTTCTTCTTCCTCTTCTTATTCTGCTTTGCCTTCTTCGTTATCTTCTTCCTCCCGTTCCCCTTCTTCTCCTCCTTCTTCTTCATCTCCTTCTTCTTCTTCTTCTTCTTCTTCTTGTTCATTTCATTCTTCTTCTCTTTTCTTCCTCTCTTTCTCCTAATTCTTCTTCTTCTTCTTCTTCTTCTTCTTCTT
>JAIUJO010000916.1:145000-150000 GCA_023846275.1 Vanilla planifolia
CATCTTTTTTCCTTCTTCTTCCCCTTCTACTTTTTTTTGTCCTTCTTCTTCTACTACTATTACTACTACATCTTCTTTTTTATCTTCTTTTCCTTCTTCTCATTCTCGTTCTCCTTTTTATTCTCTTCTTCTTCTTATTGTTCTGCTTCTTCTTCTTCTTCTTCTTCGTTTTTTTCTTCTATTTACTTTTCTTCTTCTTCATCTTCTATGTTTTTTGTCTTCTTCTTCTTCTTCTTCTTCTTCTTCATCTTCTTCTTGTTCTTCTTTGTTTTCATCTTCTTTTTCTTCTTCATCATCTTCTTCTTCTTCTTCTTCTTCTTCTCCTCCTCCAACTTCTTCTTCTAAATCTTTTTTTGTCCTTCTTCTTCCCCTCCTTCTTCTTCTTCTTTTGCTATATCTTCTACTTTTTCTTCTTCTACTTCCTTTCATTCTCCTTCTCGTTCTTCTTCTCTTCTTCTTCTTCTTCTTGTTCTTCTTGTTCTTCTTGTTCTTCTTTTTTTTTGTCCACTTCTTCTTCCTTTTCTTCTTCTTCTTTGTTTTCGTCATCAACTTCTTCTTCCTCCTCTTCTTCTTCTGCTTTATCTTCTTCTTCTTCTACTTCTTCTTCTTCACCGTCTTCTTCTTCTTCTTCTTTGTCTTTATCATATTTTCTTCTTCTTCTTATTCATGATCTTCTTCTTCTTCTTCTCCTCCTCCTCCTTCTTACTCTCCATCCATTTTTATCCTTCTTCTTCTTCTTCTTCTTCTTCTTCGACTTCTTCTTCATCATCATCTTCTTTTCTTCTTCTTCTTCTTCTTCTTCCTTGCAATCTTCTTCTTCTATTTCCTCTTCTTGAACTTCTTTTTCTTCTTCTTCTTCTTCTTCTTCTTCTTCTTTTTGCTCTTCGTCATCTTCTTATTCTTCTTCTTCTTATTCTTCTTCATCTTCTTCTTCTTCTTGAGTCTCCTTCTTTTTCTTCTTCGCCTTCTTCTTCTTCATCATCTTGTTCTTCCCCAACTTCTTGTTCTCCTTCTTCTTCTTCTTCTTCTTCTTCTTCTTCTTTTTCATCAACATCATCATCATCATCCATCTTTTTTTCTTCTTCTTCTTCTTCTTCTTCTTCTTCTTCTTCTTCCTCTTCTTGTTCCTCTTTGTCTTCTTCTTCTTCTTCTTCATTTTCTTCTTCTACTTCTTCTTCTTCTTCTTCTTCTTCCTCTTCTTCTTCTTATATTTACGCTTCTTCTCTTTCTTCTCCTTCTTCTTCTCCTTCTAATTCTTCTTCTCCTTCTTCTTTTACTTCTTGTTTTTCTTCTTCTTCTTCTTCTTCTTCTTCTTTGTCTTCTTCTTTGTCACATTTTTCTTCTTCTTTTTCATTTTCTTCTTCTTCTTCTTCTTCTATTTCTTCATCTTCTCCTTCTTCTTCTTCTTCTTCTTCTTTGTTCATCTTCTTCTTCTCCTTCTTCTTCTTCTTGTTCTTCAATTTCTTCTTCTTCAACTTCTTCTTCTTCTTCTTCTTCTCCTACTTTTTTTCATCATCTTCTTCTTCTTCTTCAACTTCTTCCACTTCTACTTCCTCTCCTTTTCCTTCATCTCCTTCTTTTTCTTCTTGTTCGTCTTCTTCTTCTACTAGATCTTCTACTACTACAATGTTTTCTGGTTTTTATTTTTCTTCTCCTTCTTCTTTTTGTTCTCCTTTTTCTTCTTCTACTACTTCTTCTTCCTTTTCTTCTTCATCATCTTCTTCTTCTTCTTCTTCCTTCTCTTCTTCTACTTCTTTGTCTTCTACTTCTCCTTTTTCTTCTTTGTCTTCTTTTACTTCTTCTTCCTCCTCTTCTTTTTCTTCTTCAACTTCTTCTTCCTCTTCTTCTTCTTCTTCTTCTTCATCATTACCTTCTTTTTTTTTACTTTCTCTTGTTTTTCTTCTTCTTCTTCCTCTAGTCCTACTCCTAGTTTTTCTCCTTCTTCCTCTACTCCTTGTTCTTCTTCTTCTTTTGCTTCTTCTTCTTCTCCTCCTTCTTCTTCTCCGTCTTCTTTTTCTTCTTCATCTCTGTCTTCTTCTTTTCCTTCTTCTTTTTTATCATCATCATCATCTTCTTCATCTTCTTCTTCTTCTTGTACTTCTTCTTTGTCTTCTTATTACTATTCTTCTTTTTTTTTCTTCTTCTTTGCCTTCTTTTTCTTCTTCTTCTTCTTCATCTTCTTCTTCTCCTTCTTCTTCGCCTTCTTCGTCTTCTTCTTCTTCTACTTCATCATCTTCTTCTTTTTCTTCTTTATCTTCTTCTTATTCTTCTTCTTCTTCTTCATCTTCTTCTTCGCCTTCTTCTTCTTCTTCTCCTTCTTCCTCTCCTTCTGTTACTTCTTTTTCTTCCTCTTCTTCTTTATCTTCATCTTCTTCTTCTTCTTTTTCTTCTTCTTCATCTTCTTGTTCTACTTCTTGTTCTTGTTCTTCTTCTTCTTCTACTATTACAAATACTTTTTCTTCTTCTTCTTCTTCTTCTTCTTCTTCTTCTTCTACTACTACTACTACTACTTTTGCTACTTCGTCTTCTTCTTCTTCTTCTTCTTCTTCTTCTCCATCTTCTTCTACTTCTTCTTCCTCTTTTTCTTCTTCTTGTTATTCTACTTCATCTTTTTCTTCTACTTCTTCTTTCTCTTCTTATTCTTCTTCTTCTTCTTCTCCTCCTCCTCCTCCATCTTCTTTTTCTTCTCCATCTTCTTCTTTTTTTCTTATTCTTCTTCTTCTTCTTCTTCTTCTTCTTTTTCTCCTTCTTCTCATTCATCTTTTTTCCTCCTTCTTCCCTTTCTACTTTTTGTTATTGTTCTTCTTCTACTACTATTACTATTACATCTACTTCTTTATCTTCTTCTTCTTCTACTTCTCATTCTCCTTCTCCTTTTTATTTTCTTCTTCTTCTTATTCTTCTACTTTTTATTCTTCTTCTTCATCTATTTACTTTTCTTCTTCTTCTTCTTTTTTTTCATCTTCTTCTTCTTCCTCTTCTTCTTCTTCTTCTTCTTCTTCTTTTTCATCTTCTTTTTCTTCTTCTTCATCTTCTTCTTCTTTTTCTTCACCTCCTCCTCCAACTTCTTCTTCTAAATCTTTTTTGGTCCTTTTTCCTCCCCTCCTTCTTCTTCTTCCTTTATATCTTCTACTTTTTCTTCATCTACTTCCTTTCATTCTCCTTCTCGTTCTTCTTCTCTTCTTCTTCTTCTTCTTTTTCTTCTTCTTCTTCTTCTTCTTTGTCCACTTCTTCTTCTTCCTTTTCTTCTTCTTCTTCTTTGTTTTCATCATCATCTTCTTCTTCTTCTTCTTTATCTTCTTCTTCTTTTACTTCTTCTTCTTATTCGTCTTTTTCTTATTCTTCTTCTTCTTTGTCTTTATCATCTTTTCTTCTTCTTCTTATTCATGATCTTCTTCTTCTTCTCCTCCTCCTCCTTCTTACTCTCCATCCATTTTTGTCCTTCTTCTCCTTCTTCTTCTTCTTCTTTTACTTCTTCATCATCATCATCTTCTTCTTCTTCTGCTTCTTCTTCTTCTTCTTCTCCATCTTCATATTCTATTTCCTCTTCTTATACAAGCTTTTCTTCTTCTACTTCTTCCACATCTTCTTCTTCTTCTTCTTCTTCTTTCTCCTCTTCGTCGTCTTCTTATTATTCTTCTTCTTATTCATCTTCATCTTCTTCTTCTTCTTGAGTCTCCTTCTTTTTCTTCTTCGCCTTCTTCTTCTTCATCATCTTCTTCTTCCTCCACTTCTTGTTCTCCTTCTTCTTCTTCTTCTTCTTCTTCGTCTTATTCATCTTCTTTTCTTCTTCTTCTTTTGCTTCTTCCTCTACTTGTTCCTCTTTGTCTTCTTCTTCTTCTTCTTCATTTTCTTCTTGTCCTTCTTCTTCTTCTTCTTCTTCTTCTTCTTCTTCTTCTTCTTTTTCTTCTTCTTCTTCTTCTTCTTCTTTGTCTTCTTCTTTGTCACCTTTTTCTTCTACTTCTTCCACTTTTTCTTCTTCTTTTTCTTCTTCTACTTCATATATTTCTTCTTCATCTTCTCCTTCTTTTTCTTCTTATTCTTCTTCTTTATTCATCTTCTTCTTCTCCTTCTTCTTCTTCTTCTTCTTCAATTTCTTGTTCTTCATCAACTTCTTCTTCTTCTTCTTCTTCTTCTTCTTCTTCTTCTCCTTCTTTTTTTCATCTTCTTCTTCTTCTTCATCTTCTTCTTCTTCTTCTTCTTCTTCAAATTCTTTTTCTTCTACTTCCTCTCCTTCTCCTTCATCTCCTTCTTTTTCTTCTTGTTCGTCTTCTTCTTCTACTCAATTTTCTACTACTACAACGTTTTCTTTTTTATGTATTTCTTCTTCTTCTTCTTCTTCTTCACCTTCTTCTTCTTCTTTTTCTTCTTCCTCTTCTTCTTCTTCTTAGTCTTTTTTTGTTTCTTTTTCTTCTTCATCTGCTTCCACTTCATCATCTTCCTCTTCTTCATCTCTTCTTCTTAATATTATTATTATTATTATTCTTATTCTTCCTCCTCTTCTTCTTCTACTTTTTCTTCTCTTTCTTCTTCTTCTTCTTCTTCTTCTTCTTCTTTCTTCTTTTTCTTCTTCTTCTTGTTCTTCTTCTTCTTCCTCTTCTCCTTCTTCTTGTTCTCCTTGTTCATCTCCATTTTCTTCTTCTTCTTCTCCTTTTTCATCATCTTCTTTTTCTTCTTACTCTTCTTCTTCGCCTTCTTCTACTCCTTGTTCATGCTATTCTTCTCTTCTTCTTCTACGTCCAATTCTTCGTCTTCTTCTTCTTCTACGTCCAGTTCTTTGTCTTCTTCTTCTTCTTCTTTTTCTTTGTCTTCTTTTTCTTCTTTGTCTTCTCATTCTTCTTCCTTTTCTTCTTCTTCTTCTTCTTCCTCCTCTTCTTCTTCTTTTACTGCATCTTTTTCTTCATCTTCATCTTCTTCTACTTCATCTACTTTTCTTTCTTCTTTGTTTTCTTCTTCTTCTTCTTCTTCTACTTCTTCTTCTTTCTCTTCTTATTCTTCTT
>JAIUJO010000916.1:155000-165000 GCA_023846275.1 Vanilla planifolia
CTTCTTCTTTGTATTCTTCCTCTTCATCTTCTTCTACTACTGCTTCTTCTTTTCTTCTTCTTCTTCTTCTTATTCTTATTCTTCTTCTTCCTGCTCTTCTATTCTTCTTTTACCTCCTCTTCTCTTCTTCTTCTTCTTCTTCTTCTTCTTCTTTGTCGTCTTCTTCTTTCTCTTCTTTTTCTTTTGCTTCTTCTTCTTCTTCTTCTTCTTCTTCTACTTCTACTTCTTCTTTGTCATCATCATCATAATCATCCTCTTCTTCTTCTTCTACTTCTGCTTCTTCTTCCTCTTCTTCTTCTTCTTTTCCTTCTTCTCCTTCTTCTCCATCTTTTGGTTCTTCTTCTTCCTCCTCTTCTTCTTTTTAAACTTCTTTTCCTTCTTCTCCTTCTGCTGCTTCTTCTTCTACTTCATCTTCTTCTTTATCATTTCCTTCATGTTTTTCTTCTATTCCTTCTTCTTCGTCTCCTTCTTCTTCTTCTTCTTCTCCTCCTCCTTCATCTTCTTTTTCTTCTAGTTCTTTGTCTTTGTGAACCTTTTCTTCTTCTTGTTCCTCTTTATGTTCTTTTTTTCTTCTTCTTTTTCATCATCTTCCTCTTCTTCTTCATCTTCATCTTATTCCCCTACTTCTTCTTCTTCTTCTTCTTCTTCTTCTTCTACTTCTCCTCCTTCTGATTCTACATCTTATTCTTGTCTTGCCTCATCGTCTTTTTCTTCTTCTTCTTCTTCTTCTTCTTCTACTTCTTCATCATCATCATCATCTTTTTCTTCTTCATCTTCTTCCTTGACTTCTTCTTTTTCTTCTACTTCTTCTACTTCTTTTCTTCTACTTCTTTGCCTCTTCCTTAATCTTCTTCTTCTTCATCTTCTTCATCTTCTTCATCTTCTTCTTCTTGTTCTTACCTTCCTTCTTCTGCTTCTTCTTCTCCTTCCTCATCATCTTCTTCTTCTTCGCCGTCTTGTTCTTCTTCTCCTTCTTCTTCTTCTCCTTCTTCTTCTTCTTCTCCTTCTTCTTCTTCTTCATCATCATTACCATCATCTTCTTCTTCTTCTTTTTCTTCTTCTTCTTCTTCTTCTTCTACTTCTTCTTCTTCTCCTTCTTCTTCTTCTTCATCATCATTACCATCATCATCGTCATCTTCTTCTTCTTCTTCTTCTTCTACTTCTTTTTCTTCTCCTTCTAGTTCTTCTCCTTCTTCTCCTTCTTCTCCTTCTTCTTCTTCTTTTTATTTTTCTTCTTATTCTTCTTCTTCTTCTCATTCTTCTTCTTCCTCCTCTTCTTCTTATTCTTCTTGCTCTTCTTCTCTACCATCTTCATGTTCTTCCTTTTCTTCTTTGTCTTCTTCTTTGACTTCTTCTTCCCCTTCTCCCTCTACTTCTTCTCCTTCTTCTCTTTCTACTTCATCTTCTTTTTATTCTTCTTGTACTTATTCTTCTTCTTCTTCTTCTTTGTCTTCTTCTTCCTCTTCCTCTTCTTCTTCGGCTTCTTCTTCTTCTTTTTTTTAAACTATATCTTCTTCTTCTTCTTCTTCTTCTTCTTCTCTTTCGTCTTCCTCTTCTTCATCTTCAACTTCCACTTCTTCTTCTTCTTCATCATCTTCTTCCTCTTCTACTTCTTTTTCTTCTTCTTCTTCGTCTTCTTCTTCTTCTTTGTCTCTTCATCTTCTTCTTCTTTTTCTCCTTCTTCTTCTACTTCTTCTTCTTCCCCTTCTCCTTCTTCTTCCTACACTTCTTATTCTTCTCCTTCTTTTTCTTCTTCTTCTTCTTCTTCATCATCTTCTTTTTCTTCCTTTTTTCATTTCCATCTTCTTCTTCTTCTTATCCTTGTCTTCTTCTTTCTCCTTCTCCTCCTTTTTCTTCTTCTTCTTCTTCTTCTGCTTCTTCTACGTCGCCTTTTTCTTCTTCATCATCATCATCATCTTCTTCTTCTTCTTCTTCTTCATCTTCTTCTTTTTCTTGGTATTCTTCTTCTTGATTTTCTTCCTCTTCTTCTTCATATCCAACTTCTTCTTCTTCTTCTTCTTCTTCTCCTCCTTCTTCTTCTTCTTCTTATTCTTCCTCTTTTTCTTCATTTTCTACTTCTTTTCCTTCTTCTTCTCTTTCTTCTACTTCTCCTTCTTCTTATTCTTCCTCTTCTTCTTCATCTTCGTCTTCTTTTTCTTCTTCTTCTTCTTCTTCGTCTTCTTCTTGTTCTTCTTCTTCTTCTTCTTCCTCCTCTTTCTCTTCCTCTTCTTTTTCTTCTTCTTGTTCTCCTTCTTCATCTTCTTAATCTTCTCCTTCTTGATCTTCGACTAGTTCTTCATCTTCGTCTTCATTTTCTTCTGCTTATTCTTCTTCTTCTCCTTCTTCTTCTCCTTGTTTTTCTTCTTCTTCTTTATCTTCTTCTTCTTCTTCAACTTCTTCTTCTTCGTCTTTTTCTTCATCTTCATCATCATCACCACCATCACCAACTTCTTCTTCATCTTCTTCTTCTCCTTCTTGTTCTTCTTCTCCTCGTATTTCTTCTCCTTCTTGTCCTTCATCTTCATCTTCTTCTTCTTCTTCTTCTTGTTCTAATTCTTCTTCTTCTTCATCATCGTCAACTTCTTCTTCTACTTCTTCTTCATCATCTTCTTCTACTTCTACTTCTTTTTCTTCTTCTTCTTCTACTTCTTCTTCATCTTCTTTTTCGTCTTCTTCTTCTTCTTTGTCTTCTTCTTCTTTTTCTTCCCCTCTTCTACTTCCTCTTTTTGGTCTCCTTCTTCTTCTTCTTTTTCTACTTCTTCATCTTCTTCATTATCTTCTTTTTCTTCTTCTTGTTCCTTTTCTTGTTCTTTTTCTTCTCTACTTCTTCTTTGTGTTCTTCCTCTTCTCCTTCTTCTCCTTCTTCTGCTTCTTCTTTTACTCTTCTTCTTCTTCTTCTTCTTCTTCTTCTTTTTCTTCTTCTTCTCCTTCTACTTCTTCTTTGTTCGCTTCTTCTTCTTCTTCGTCATCTTCTTCTTGTTTCGCCTCTTCTTCTTCTTCTACTTCTTCTTCTTCTTCTTCCTCTTCTTCTTCTTTTCCTTCTTCTTCATCTTCATCTTTTTCTTTTTCTTCTTTGCTCTCGTCATCTTCATCATCTTCTTCTTCTTGTTCTGCTACTACTCCTTCTTCTTCTCCTTCTTCTTCTTCTCCTTCTTCTTCTTCTTTTCCTTCTTCTCCTTCTTCTCCTTCTTTTGCTTCTTCTTCTCCTTCTTCCTCTTCTTCTTCCCCATCTTCATCTTCTTTTTCTCCTTCTTCTACTTCTTCTGCTTCTTCTTCTCCTTCTTTATCATTTTCTTCATGTTTTTCTTCTTTTTTTCTACTTTTTCTTCTTCGTCTTCTTCTTCTTCTTTTTCTTCTTCTTCCACTTCATCTTCTTTTTCTTCTACTTCATATTCTTTGTTAACCTTTTCTTCTTCTTATTCTTCTTTATCTTCTTTTTTTCTTCTTCTTTTTCATCATCTTCCCCTTCTTCTTCGTCCTCTTCTTCATCCCCTACTTCTTCTTCTTCTTCTTCTTCTTCTTCTTCTTTTTCTTCTTCTTCTTCTTCTGCTTCTTCTGTTTCTTCTTCTTCTGCTTCTTCTCCTTCTACTTTTTCTTGTTCTTGTTTTCCTTCATCATCATCATCATCTTCTTCTTCTTCTTCAACATCTCCTTCTTCTTCTTCTTCTCCTTTGTCCTCCTCTTGTTCTTCCTCTTATTCTTTGTCTTCTTCCTTGACCTCTTCTTTTTCTTCCTTTTCTTCTTCTTCATTTTCTTCTACTATATTTTCTACATCTTCCTCTTCTTCCTCTTCTTCATCTTCATCTTCTTCTACTTCTTCTTCTTCTTATTCTTCTTCATCTTCTTCTTCGTCTCTTCCTTCTTCATCTTCTTCTTCTTCTTCAAGTCTTCACCTTCTTCTTCTTGTTCTTCGTCTCTTTCTTCTTTTACTTCTCCTTCATCTTCTTCTTCTTCTTCTTCTTCTTTGACTTCTTCTTCTCCTTCTTCTTCTTCCCCTTCTTCTTCTTCTTCTTCTTTTCCTTCTTCTTCTTCTTCTTCCTCTTCTTCTTCTAGTACTTCAACTTCTTCTTTGCCTTCTTCTTCTTCTTCTTCATCACCATCATCATCATCATCATCTTCTTCTTCTTCTTCTTCTTCTTCTCCTTCTACTTCTTCTCCTTCTTATCCTTCTAATCCTTCTTCTTATTCTTCTTCTTTTTCTTCTTCTTCTTTTTCTTATTCTTATTCTTCTTCTTATTGTTCTTCTTCTTCTTCTTATTCATCTTCTTCATCTTCTTCTTTATCTTCTTCTTCTTCTTACTTTATTTCTTTGTCTTCTTCTTCAACTTTTTCTTTTTTCCTCCTTTTCTTCTTGCTCTTCTTCTTCTTCTTTTTCTTCGAATAAATCATCATCTTCTTCTTCTTCTCCATCGTCTTCCTCTTCTTCATCTTCCTCTTCCACTTCTTTGTCTTCTACTTCTTCATCTACTTCTTGCTCTACTGCTTCTTCTTCTTCTTCATCATCTTTGTCCCTTCATTCTTCAACTTCTTGTTCTTCTTTTTCTCCTTCTTCTTCTTCTTCTTCTTCATCATCTTCTCCTTCTTCTTCTTGTACTTCTTATCCATCTCCATCTTTTTCTTTTTCTTCTTCATCTTTTTTTTTTCGTTTGTTTCATCTTTTCCATCTTCTCCTTCTTCTTCTCCTTTTTCTTCTTCTTTTTTCTTCTTCTTCTTCTTTTTCTTCTTCTTCTTCTTCTTCATCTTCTACTTCTTATTCTTCTTCTACTACTTCTTCTTCTTTGTTTCCACTTCTTCTTGTTCTTCTTTTTCATCTTCCTCTTTGTCTTCTACTTCTTCAACTTCTTTTTTATCTTCTACTTCTTCAACTTTTTCTTCTTCCTCTTCTTCGTCTCCTTCTTCTTCTTCTTCTTCGTCTTCACCTTCTTTTTCTTCTTTTTCTTCTTCTACTTCTTCTTCTTCTTCTTCCTCTACATCTTCTTCTTCTTCATCTTCTTCTTCATCTTCTTCTTCTTTTTCAACTTCTCCTTCCACTTCTTCTTCTCCTTCATCTTCTTCTTCATTCTCTTCTTCTTCTTCTCCTTCTTATTTTCTTCTTCTCCTTGTTCCTCTACTTCTTCTTCTTCTTTGCCTTCCCCTTCTTTGTCTTCCATTTCTTCTTAATCGTCTTCTTCTTCTTTGTCTTCTACTTCTTTTTCTTCGTCTAATTCTTCTTCTTCTTATTATTCTTCTTCTTTTTATTCTTATTCTTCTCCTTCTTCTTCTTCTTCTTCTTCTTCGTCTTCGTCTTCCTCTTCTTCTTCTTCTTCTTCTCCATCTTCTTCTTCTTCTTCTTCTTCTTCTTTCTCTTATTCTTTTTCTTCTTCTTCTCTCCTCATCCTTCTTCTTCTTTTTGTTTTTCTTATTCTTTTTGTTCTTCACCTCCTCCTTCTTCTTCTTCTTTCTCTTTTTCTTCATTTTCTTCATCTCCTTCTTCTACTCTTTCTCCTAATTCTCCTTCTTCTTCTCCTCCTTCTTCCTCCTCCTCTTCTTATTTTTATTCTCTTCTTCTTCATCATCTTCATCTTCTTCTTCTTGTTCTTCATCTCCTTCTTCTTTTTCTCCTTCTTCTTTTTGTTCTTCTTCCTCTTCTTCATCTTCTTGTTCTTGTTCTTCTCCCTCTCCTTCTTCTTCTTCTTCTTCTTCTCCTCCTTCTTATTCTCCTTTTTCTTCTTCTTCTTCATAATCATCTTCTTGTTGTTCTTGTTCTTATTCTTCTTCTTTGCCTTCTTCGTCTTCTTCATCATCATCACCATCTTCTTCTTTTTCTTTTTCTTCTTCTTCTTCTTCTTCTTCTTCTTCTCCTTCTACATCTTCTCCCTCTTGTCCTTCTTCTCCTTCTTCTCCTTCTTCTTCTACTTATTTTCATCTTGTTCTTCTTCTACTTCATCTTCTTGTTCTACTTCTTCTTCTTCTACTACTTCTACTTCTTCTTCTTTTTCTTTTTCTTGTTCTCCTTCTTCTTCTACTTTGACTTCTTCTTTTTCTTTTTCTTCTTCACCTTCTTCTTCTTCTTCTTCTTCGTTTCATCTTCATCTTATTCTTTCTCTTCCTCTTCTTCTTCTTGTACTTCTTCCTCTTTACCTTCATCTTTTTCTTCACCATCTTCTTCTTTTTATTCTTCTTCATTACCTCCTTCTTCTTCTTCCTCTTCTCTTCTTTGCATTCTTTTACTTCTTCCTCTTTGACTTCTTTTTCTTATTCTTCACCTTCTTCTTCATTGTGTTCTTCTTATTGTTCTTCTTCTTCTTCTTCTTGCCCTTCTTCCTGTTCTTCTTCTTCTTATTCTTCTTCTTCTTCTTCATCTTCTTCTTTTTCTTCTTCTTCTTCTTCTCCTCCTCCTCTTCCTCCTCCTCCTCCTTCTTCTTCTCTTCTTCTTCTTCTTTTTCTTTTTCTACCTCTTCTTCTCCGTCATCTTCTTCTTCTTCGCCCTCATCATCTTCTTCTTATTCGTCTTCTTCTTTTTATTCTTTTTCTTCTTCTTCTTCTTCTTCTCCTTCTTCTTCTTCTTTTTCCCCTACTTCTTTTCTTATTCTTCACCATCCAGTTCTTCTTCTTTCCCTTCTTCTTCATCATCTTCTTCTTCTTCTCTTTCTTCTACTTCATCCTCTTCTTCTTCTTTTTCGTCTTCTTCTTCTTCTTCTTCAACTTCTTCTTTTACTTTTTTATTTTCTTATTCTCCTTCTTCTTCTTCATCAACTTCTTCTTCTTCTTCTTCTTCTTTGTCTTCTTCTACCTCAACTTCTACTTCTTCTTCTTCTTGTACAACTTCTTCTTCTTCTTCTCCTTGTTCTTTTTCTTCTTCAACTTTTTCATCTTCTTCTTCTTCTTCTTCTTAGTCCTCTTATTCTTCTTTTTCTTCTTCTTTGTCTTCTTCTTCTTCTTGTTCTTCTTCTTCTTTGTCTTCTTCTTTTCTTCTTCTTCTTCTTTGTCTTCTTTTTCTTCTTCTTCTTCTTCCTCTTCTGCTCTTCATCATCATCGTCATCATCTTCTTATTCTTCTTCTTCTTCTTCTTCTTTGTCTTCTTCTTCATCTTGTTCTGCTTCTTCTTCTTCCTCTTCATCATCATCTTTCTCTTCTTCTTCTTCTTCTTTTTCTTCTTCTTCTACTTCGTCCTCTTATTAATCTTCTTCTCCTTGTTCTTAGTCTTCTCCATCTTCTTCTTCTTCGTTTCCTTTTCCTTCTTCTTCTTCTTTTCCTCCCTCTTCTTCTTCTCCTTCAACATCTTCTTCAACTTCTTCATCTTCTTCTTCTTCTCCTTCTTCTTCTCTTTCTTCTTCTTCTACTCTTTCTTCTTCATCTTCTTCTTCATGTCCTTCTTCTTCTTCTTATACTTCTTCTTCTTCCTCATCTTCTTCTTCTTCTTTACCTCTTTCTTCTTCTTCTCGTCCTTCTTCTTCTTCTTCTAGTTCTTCATCTTCTTCTTCTTCTTCTTCTTCTTCTACTTTGTCTTTGCTTCTACTTCTTCATCATTTTCATCTTCTTCTTTTTTATTCTCCTTCTTCTTCTTCTTATTCTTCTTCTTCTCCTCCTTCTTCTTCTTCTTCTTTGTGTTGCTCTTCATCTTCTCCTTCTTATTTTTCTCTTCTTCTTCTTCAACTTCATCTTATTTTTCTTCCTCTTCTTCTTCTTATTTTTCTTCTTCTTCTTCTTCTTTTTCATCATCTTCAATATCATCTTCTTCTTCATCTTCTACTTCTCCTTCTTCTTCTTCTTCATCTTCTTCTTTCACATTTTCTTCATCGTCATCATCATCATCGTCATCTTCTTCTTCTTCTTCTTCTTCCTCTTCTTCTCCTTCTTCTTCTTCTTGTCATTCTTCTCCTTCTTCTCCTTCATCTCATTCTCATTCTTCTTCTTCTTCTTCTTCTTCATCATCTTCTTCTTCTTCTTCTTCTTCTACTTCTTCTACTTCTTCTTCGTCTTCTTCTTATTCTTGTTCTTCAACTTCTTCTTTGCCTCCTTCTTCTTCTTCTTCTTCTTCCTCCTCTTCTCCTTCTTCTTCTTCCTTGTCATCTTCTTCTTTGTCTTCATTTTCTTCTTCTTCTTCTTCTTCTTCTTCTTTGTCCTGATCTTCCTCGTCTTCCTCTTCTTTTTCTTCTTCGTCTTCTTCTACTTCCTCTTCTTTTTCTTCTTCGTCTTCTTCTCCTTCTCCTTCTTCTTCTCCTTCTTCTTCTTCTTCTTGTTCTCCTCCTTCCTATTCTTCTCCTTATTTTTCTTCTTCTTCTTGTTTCTCTTCTTCTTCTCCTTCTTCTCCACCTGCTTCTCCTTCTTCTTCTTCTTCTTCTTCTTCTTCTACTTCTTCTTCTTCTTCTTCTTCGTCTTCTTCTTTATCTTCTTCTTCTTTGTCTTCCTCTTCTTCTTCTTCATCTTCTTCTTCGTCATCTCCGTATTCTTCTTATTCTTCTTCTTCTAATACTCGCACTTCATCTTTTACTTCATCTTCTATTTTGTCTTCGTCTTCCTCTTTTTCTTCTTCTTCTTTGACTTTATCTTCTTTTTCAGCTTGCTATTCTTCTTGTTCTTGTTCTTGTTCTTCTACTTCTACTCCTTATTCTTCTCTTTCTTTTTCTCTTTGTTCTTCTTCTCCTCCTTCTTCTTCTCCTACTTCTTCTTCTCCTTCTTCTACTTCTTTTTTTTCCTTCTTCTACTTCATCTTATACTTCTCCTTCTTCTTTGTCTTGTTCTTCTTCTTCTTTTTCTTCTTCTTTTTCTTCTTATTTTTCTTCTTCTTCTTCTTCTTCCTCTTCTTCTTTGCATTCTTCTTCTTCTTCTTAGTCATCTTCTTCGTCGTCATCATCATCATCTTCTTCTTCTACTTCTTCTTCTTCTTCTTCTTCTTCTTCTACTATTACTTTTTCTTCATCTTCTTCATCTTTATCTTCTTCTTTGCATTCTTGTTCATCATCATCATCATCTTCTTCTTCTTTTACTTCTTCATCTTTTTCTTTTTCTTCTTTGACTTCTTCTTCTACTTCTTCAACTTCTTCTTCTTCGTCTAATTCTTCTTCTTCTTCGTCTTCTTCTTATTCTTCTCGCCTTCTTCTTCTAATTCCTTTTCTCCTTCTTCTTCTTCATCATCTTCCCCTTCTTCTTCTTCTTCTACTACTTATTATTCTTCATAATCAGCATCTTCTTATTCTTCTTGTTTTTCTTCTTCATCTTCTTCTTCTTCTTCTTCCACATCATCATCATCATCATCTTCTTCTTCTTCTTCATCTTCTCCTTCTTATTCTTCTTCTTCTTCTTCTTCTTTTTAGTCTTTCTCCTTTCTTCTTCTTCTTGTTCTTCTTCTTCTTCCTCTTCTTCTTCTTGTTCTTCTTCTTCTTCATCTTCTTCTTCGTCTTCATCATGTTCTTCTTTTTCTTCCACCTCTTCTTTTTTGAATTCTTCTTCATCTTTTTCTTTTTGACTTCTTCATCTTCTTCTTCTTCTTCTTCTTCTTAATCTTTTATTTCTTTTCTCTTTTTCTTCTCTTGTTGTTGTTTTTTTTGTTGATGTTGTTCTTCTTCTTCTTCTTCCTCTTGAACTCCTTCTTCCTCTCCTTCTTCTCCTTCTTCTTCTTCATCATAGTCATCTTCTTCTTCTTCTTGTTCTTCTTTTTCTTCTTCTTCTTCTTCTTCTTCTTCATCTTATTCATCTTCTTCTTCTTCTTTTTCTTCTTCTTCTCCTTCTTCTTCTTCTTCTTCTTCTTCTTCTCTGTCTCCTTCTTCATCTTTTATCTCTTATCTTGTTCTTCTTCATCTTCTTCTTTTTCTTCTTCTTATTTGTCTTTGTTTTCTTCTACATCTTCGTCTTCTTCTTCACCTTCTTCTTCTTGTTCTTGTTCATCTTCTTCCTCTTCTTCTTCTTCTTCATCTTATTTTACTTCTTCTTCTACTCCTTATTCTTCTTCATATTATTCTTCTTACTCTTCTTCTTCTTCTTGTTAATCTTCTTTTTCTATTTCTTTTTCTTCTTGTTT
>JAIUJO010000916.1:175000-177500 GCA_023846275.1 Vanilla planifolia
TGTTCTTCTTCTTCTTAGTCATCTTCATTAACATCTTCTTCTTCTTATTAATCTTCTTCCTCTTCTTCGTCTTCCTCTTCTTCTTCTTGGGCTTCTTCTTCAATGTCTTCTTCTTCTTCTTCTTCATCATCTTCTTCTTCATCATCATCAGCACACCACCACCTTCTTCTTCTTCTTCTTCTTCTTCTTTCTCTTCTTCTTGTTCTTCTTCTAGTTCTTTTTCTTCCTCTTCTTCTTCTTCTTCACCTTTTTATTCATCTTCTTTGCCTTCTTATTCATCCTTTTCTTTATATTCTTCTTCTTCTTCTTCTTCTTCTTCATCTTCTTCTTCTTCTTCTTCTTCTTCCTCTTCTTCTTCTTCTTCTTCATCTTCTTCCCCTTCTTCTCCTTCTTCTCCTTCTCCATCTTCTCCTTCTTCTCCATCTTCTTCTTCTTCTTCTTCTTCTTCCTCCTCTTCTTTTTCTGCATCTTCTGTTACTTCATCTTCTTCATTTTCTTCTTCTTCATATTCTTCTTCTTCGTCGTCTTCTTCTTCTTCTTCTCCTTCTTATTTGTCTTCTTCTTATTATTATTCTTCTTCTTCTGTTTCTCTTCCTTCTTCTTCTTCTACTTATTCCTCTTCTTCTTCTTCTTCTTCTTCTTCTTCTTCTTTTTCTTCTTCTGCTTCTACTTCATCTTCTTCATCGTCTTCCTATACTTCTTCTCATTTGCCTTCTTCTTTTACATCCTCTTCTTCTTCTTTGCCTTCTTCTTCTTCTTCTTCTTCTCTGTCTTTTTCTTCTTCTAATTCTTCTTTTTTTTCTTCTGCTTATTGTTATTCTTTTTCTTATTCTTCTTCTTCTTCATCATCATCATCTTCTTCCTCTTCTTCTTCTTCTACATCTCCAGATTCATCTCCTTCGTCTTCTTCTTCTTTTACTTCTTCTTTTTCTACTTCTTCTTCTTCTTCTTCTTCTTCTCCTTCTTCTTGTTCTCTTCTTCTTCTTCTTCTTCTTCTTTGTCAACTTCTTCTTCTTCTTCTTCTTCTTTATCTTCTAGTTCATCTTCCACTGCTTCGTCTTCTTATTCTTCTTCTTCGCCTTCTTCTTCTTCGTCTTGTTCTTCTTCTATACTACCTCTTCTTTCTCTTCGTCTTCTTCATCATTTTCATCTTCTTCTTCGTCTTCTTCTTCTTCTCCTTCTTCTCCCTCTACTTCCTCTTTTCCTTCTTCTTCTTCTTCTTCTTCTTCTTCTTCCCCTTTATCTTTTTTTTCTTCTTCTTCTTCTACTTCTTCTTCTTCTTCTTCTTTTTCTTCTTCTTCTTCTTCTTATTCTTATTCTTCTTCTCCTTCTTCTCCATCTTCTTCACCTTCTTCTTCTTCTTCTTCTTCTACAACTACTTCTTGCTCTTCTTCGTTTTCTTTTTCTTCTTCTTCTTCTTCTTCATTTTCTTCTTCTTTTTCTTCTTCTTCTTCTTCTTCTTCTTCTTCGTCTTCTTATCCTTCTTCTACATAGTCTTCTTTTTTCTCTACTTCTTCCTCTTCTTCATAATTTTCTTCTTCTTCTACTTCTTCTTTTACTTTTAATTCAATTTGTCCTTCTTCTTTTACTACTACTACTACTACTTCTTCTTCTTCTTCTTCTTCTACTACTTCTCGGTCTTCTTCATCTTCTTCTTCTTCTTCTTCATCTTCTTCTTCATCTTCGTAGTCTTCTTCTCCTCCTTCCTCATCATTTTCTTCTTCTTCTTCTTCTTCTTCTTCTTCTTTTTCTTATGATTATTATTATTATTATTATTATTATTATTATTATTCTTACATCTTCTTCTTCTTCTTCTTCTTCTTCTCCTCCTTCTTCTTCATCTTCTTCTTATTCTTATTCTCCTTCTTCGTCATCTTTTTCTTCTTCTTCTTCTTCTTCTTCTTCTTCTTCTTCTTAATCTTCTACTGCTTCTTCTCCATCTTCTTCTTCCTCTTTCTCTTCTTCTCTATCTTCCTCTTCTTCTTCTACTTCTTCTTCATCATCTACTTTTTTTCTTTTTCTTCTTCTTCTTCTTCTTATCTGTCTTCTTCTTCTTCATCTTCATGTTCTTCTTCATCATCTTTTTCTTCTTCTTCTTCTTCTTCTTTTTCTTCTTCTTCTTCTTCTACTTCTTCATCTTCCTCTTCTTCTTCTTCTTCTTCTTCTTCTTTGTCTACTTCTTAGTCTACTAGCTCTTCTTCTTCTTCTTCTTCTTCTTCTTTTTCTTCTTCTTCTTCTACTTGTTCTAGTTCTTCGTAATCTTAATCTTTTTTTTCTTTGCTTTATTCTTCTACATCTTCTTTTTCTTCTTCCTCTACTTATCCGTCTTCTTCTTTTTCTTATTCTACTTCTTCTTCTTCTTCTTCTCCTCCTGCTCTGTCTTCTACTTCTTCTTCTTCTTATTCTTCTTCTTCCTCTTCTTCTTCTTCTTCTTCTACGTCTTTGTCTTCTTATTCTTCTTCTTTGTTTTCTTCTTCTTCTTCTTCTACTTCTCCTTCAT
>JAIUJO010000916.1:182500-192500 GCA_023846275.1 Vanilla planifolia
TTCTTCTTCTTCTTCTTCTTTGCCTTCTTCTTCTTCTTCTTCTTCTTCATCTACTTCTTCTTCTTCTTCATGTTCTTCTTCTTCTTCTTCTTGTTCTACCTCTTCTTCTTACTCTTCTTCTTCCTCTTCCTCTCCTTCTTCTACTACGTCTTCTTCGACTTTTTCTTCTTCTACATCTACTTTTTCTTCATTGTCTTTATTTCTTCTTCTTCTTCTTCTTCTTCATCTTCTTCTTTGTCTTCCACTTGTTCATCTTCCTCTTCTTCTTTGCTTTCTTCTTCTATGTCTTTTTCTTCTTCTTTTGTTACTTCTTCATCTTCTTCTTCGTCCTCTTGTTTCGTCATCAACTTCCTCTTCTTCTTCTTCATCTCCTCCTTCTTCTTCTTCTTCTTCTTCTTCTTCTTCTTCTTCTTCTTTCTCTTCCTCTTCTTCTTCTTCTTCTTCATCTTCTAATTCTTCTTCTTCTTCTCCTTCTCCTCTTCTTATTGCTTGTTCTTCATCATCATCATCATCTTCTTCTTCTTGTTCTTCTTCATCTTTTTCTTTTTTTCTTCTTCTTCTACTTTTTCTTCCTCATCTTCTTCCCCTTCTTCTCCTTCTTCTCCTTCTTCTCTTTCTTCTCCTTCTTCTTCACCTTCTTCTTCTTCTCCTTCTTTTTCTTCTGTTCTCTATCTTGTTATACTTCTTCTAATTCTTTCTCTTCTTCTTCTTTTACTTCTTCTTTTTCTTTTCTTTCTTCTTCTTCTTGGTCTTTTACTTCTTCTTCTTCTTGGTCTTTTACTTCTTCTTCTTATTCTTCATCTTCTTCCTCTTTTTCCTCTTATTCTTCTTCTTCGTCTTCCTCTTCTTCTTTAGCTTCTTCCGCTTCGTCTTCTTCCTCTTCTTCTTCTTCTTCTTCGTCTTCATCCTCTTCTTTACTTCTTCTTCATCTTCTTATTCCTCTTCTTCTTCTTCTTCCTCTTCTTCTTCTTCTCTTTCGTCTTCTTTTTATTCTACTTCTTCTACTTCTTCTTCTTTGTCGTCTTCTTCTTTTTCTGTCTTCTTCTTCTTCTTTGCCGTCTTCTTCTTTTTCTTTGTCTTCTTCTTCTTCTTCATCTTCTACTTCTACATCTTTTTCTTCTTCTTCAGCTTCTTTTCTTTCTTCTTCTTTTTCTTCTTCTCCTTCTCCTTCACCTTTTTCTTCATCATCTCATTCTTCTTCTTCTGCTCCTTCTTCTCCTTCTTCTCCTTCTCCTTCTCTTCCTTCTTCTCCTGCTTTCACATCTTCTTCTTCTTTTTCTTCTTCATTTTCTTCTTCTTCTTCTTCATCATCTTTATATTCTTCTTCTTCTTCATCTTCTTCTTCTTCTTCATGTTCTTCTTCTTCTTCTTCTTCTTCGTTCACTACTTCTTCTTCGTGTTCTTCTTCATCATCATCATCTTTTTATTCTTCTTCATATTTCTATTATTATTCCTCTTCTTCATCTTCTTTTTTTTCATCTTCGTCTTCTTCCCCTTCTACATCTTCTTCTTCTTCTTCTTCTTCTTCTTCTGCTTCTTTTACTTTTTCGTTTTTTTCTTTTTTTTTCTTCTTCTACTTCTTCTACTACTACTTTTTCCTTTTCTTCTTCTTCTTCTTCATTTTCCTCCTACTGCTTAATCTTCTTCTTCTTCATGTCTTCTTCTTCTTGATTATCTTCCTCTTCTTTGTCTTTCTCTTCTTCTACTTCTTCTTCTTCTTCTTCTTCATCATCATCTTCTTCTTTTTTCTCTTTCCTAATCTCCTCCTTTTTCTTCTTTTCCTTCTTCTTCATCTACTTTTTCTTCTTCTTCTTCTTTTTCTTCTTCTTTTTCTTCTTCTTCTTCTTCTTCTGCTTTGTCTTCTTCTTCTTCTTCATCTTCTTTATGCTTTGCATCTTCATCTTCTTCTTCTTCATTATCTTTTTCTTCTTGTACATCTTTTCTTCTTCTTCTTCTTCTTCTTCTTCTTCTTCTACTTCTACTTCTTCTTCTTTATTTTCTTCTTCGCCTTCTCCTTTTTCTTCTTAGTTTTCTTCTTCTTCATCTGCTTCTTCTTCTTCTCCTCCTCCTTCTCCTTCTTCTTCTTCTTCTTCTTCTTCTAACTCTTCTTCATCTTTTTCTTCTTGAACATCTTCTTCTTCTACTTCATCACCTTTTCTTCTTCTTCTTCTTCTTTGTCTTCTTCATTTTCTTCTTCTTCTTCTTCCTCTACTTCTTCTTCGTTTTCTTTCTCTTCTTCTTCTACTCCTCCTCCCCCTCCTCTTTCTTCTTCTTCTTCTTCTGCTTCTTCTACTTCATCTTCTTCTTCTTCTCCTTCTTCTTCTTCTTCTTCTCCATCTTCTTCTTCATCGTCATCTTTTTCCCACTTCTTCATCATCTTCTTCTTATTCTACGTCTCCTTAATCAACATCTTCTTCTCCTCCTACTTATTCTTCTTCTTCTTGTTCTTCATTTTCGTCTTCATCACCTTCTTTTTTGTCTTCTTCTTCTTCTTCTTCTTCTCCATCTTCTTCTCCTTCTTCATCTTCTTCTTTTTCTTCACCTTCATCTTCTTTTTCTACTTCTTCTACCTCTTTTTTATTCTGTCTTCTTATTCTTCTTCTTATTTGCCTTCTTCTACATCTTCTTCTTCTTCTTCTTCATCTTCTTCCTCTCCTTCTTCTTCTTCTCTTTCTTCTACTTTTTCTTCTTCCTCTTCCTTTTCTTCTTCTTATTCTTATTCTTCTTCTTTTTCCTCTTCTTCTTCTTCTTCTTCATCTTTTTCTTCTTCTTCCTCTTCTTTTCATTCTTCTTCTTTGTCTTCTACTTCTTCTTTTTCTTCTTTTTCTTCTTCATCTTCTTCCTTTTCTTCTTCATATTCTTCTTCTCTATCTTCTTCTTCTTCTTCTTCTTTTCTTCTTCTTCTCCTTCTTCTTTTGCTTTTTCTTCTTCTTCTTCTTATTCTTCATCTTAATCTTCTTGTACTTCTTCTTCTTCTTCTTCCTCTTCTTCTTCTTCTTACTCTTCATCTTTTTCTTCTTCTTCTTCTTCTTCATTGTCTTCTTCTTCTTCGTCGTCTTCTTCTTCTAATCTTTTTCTTGTTCTTAAATTTCTTTTTCTTCTCCATCTTCTTCTTCCTCTTCTTCTTAGTCATCTTTTTCATGTTCTTCTCTTTCGTTTTCTTCTTCTTCTTCTTCTTCTTTTTCTTCTGATTCTTCTTTTTTATCTTCTTCTTCTTCTTTTTCTTCTTCTTCTTCCTCCTCTTCTTCCTCTTCTTCATTTTGTTTTCTTCTTCTTCGTCTTCTTATTCTTCTTCTCTTACTTCTTCTCCTTCTCACTCTTCATCATGATCATCATCACCATCTTCTTCTGCCTCTCCTTCTTTTTCTCTCTTTTTCTTTTTCTTCTTCTTCTTCTTCTTCTTCTTCTCCTTCTCCATCACCTTTTTCTTCATCCACTTGTTCTTCTTCTACTTCTTTTTCTTTTTCTCCTTCTACTGTTTTTTCTTCTTCTTCTTCTTCTTCTTCTTCACTTTCTACTCCTCCTTATTCTTCCACTTCTCTTCTTCTTCATCATCATCATCATAATCATCTTCTACTTCTTCTTCTTCTTCTTCTATTTCTTGTACATTCACTTCTTCTTCTTCGACTTCTTCTTCTTCATCATCTTCTTCTTCTTATTATTATTATTACAATTATTCCTCTTCTTTTTCTTCTTCATCTCCTTCTTTTTCTTCTCCTCTTCCTTCTTCTTCTTCTTCTCCTACTCCTCCTTCTATTTCTTCTTCTTTATCATCATTCTCTTTTTCTTCTTCTTCTTCTTCTTTTGCCTTCTTCGTCTTCATATTCTTCTTTTTTGTGTACTTCTTCTTCTTCATCTTCCTCTTCTGCTTCTTCTTCCTCTTCTTCTTCTTCTGCTTCCTCATCTTCTTCTTCCCTTTCTTCCCCTTCTTCTACTTCTTCTTCTTCTTCTTCTTCTTCTTCTTCTACATCTTCATCTTCTTCTTTTTTGCCTTATTCTTCTTCTTTTTCATCATCTTCTTCTTCCTCTTATGTGTCTTCCTCTTCTTCTTTTGCTTCTTCTTTTTCTTCTTCTTCTTCTTCTTCTTCTCCTTCTCCTTCTTCTTATTCTTCTTCTTCTTCTTCTTCTTCTTCTTCTTCTTCTTCTTTTATTTCTTCTTCTTCTTGTTCTTCCTCTTCTTCTTCTCCTTCTTTACCTTCTTCTTCTTCTTCTTCTTCTTTTGCTTCTTCTTCTTCTTCTTCTTCATCTTCTTCTTCTTCTTCTTCTTCTTCGTCATCTTCTTCTTTTTGATCTTCCTCTTCCTTTTGTTCTTTTTTTTCTTCTTATTCTACTTCTTCTTCTTCTTATTCTACTTCTTCTTCTTCTTCTTCTTCTTATTTTTCTTCTTCCTCTTCTTGTTTATCTTCTTCTTATTATTCATCATCTTTTTCTTCTTCTTCTTCTTCTTCTTCTTCTTCTTCTTTTTATCCCCATCCTTCTTCTTCTCCTTCTAATTCTTCTCCTTCTTTTACTACTACTACTACAACTTCTACTTCTTTTTCATCTTCTCCTTCTTCTTCTTCATCTTCTTCTTCCTCTTCTTCTTCTTCTTCTTCTTCTTCTTCTTCTTCTGCTTCTTCGACTTCTGCTCCTTCTTCTATGACTTCTTCTGCTCCTTCTTCGTCTTCGCCTTGTTCTTCTTCTTCTTCTTCTTCTTCTTCTTCTCCTTGTTCCTCTGCTTCTTCTACTTCATCATCATCTTTTTCTTCTTCTTCTTCTTCTTCTTCTTCTTCTTCCTCGTCTTCTTCTTCTTTTTCTTCTTCTCCTTCTTCATCTTCTTTATCTTCTTCAGCTTCTTCTTCTTCCTCTTCTTCTTCTTCGTCTTCTTCTTCTTCTTCTTCTTTGTCTACTTCTTTTTCTTCTTCTTCTACTTCTTCTTCTCCATCCTTTACTTCATCTTCTTCATCTTCTTCCTCGTCTTCTTCTTTGCCTTCTTGTTCTTCTTCGTCGTTGTCTTCTTCTTCCACTTACTTCTTATTCTTCTTCAATGTCATCATCATCATTATCATATTCTTCTTCTTCTTCCTTTTCTTCCTATTCTTTTTCTTCTTCTTCTTCTTCTACTTCATCTTCTTCATCATCTTTTCATTGTTGAAGTTCTACTTTTTCTTCTTCTTCTTCTTCTTCTAGTTTTTCCTCTTCTTCTTCTTCTCCCTTTAATTCTTCTTCTTCTTCATCTTCTTCTTCCTCATCTTCTTGTTCTTCTTCTTCCTCTTCTTCCTCCTTCTCTTCTTCTCCTTCTACTTCTTCTTTCTCTGCTTATTCTTCTCCTACTTCTTTGTCTTCTCATTCTTGTTGTTTATATTTTTCTTCTTCTTCTTATTCTTCTTCATCTTCTTCTTCTTTTTCTTCTTCTTCTACTTCTATTTCTTCTTCTTCTTCTACTTGTTCTTCTTCTATTTCTCCTTTGTCCTCTTCTTCTTCTTGATCTTCTTCTTCTTTTTTGTCTTCTTCTACTTCTTTATCTTGTTCTTCTTCTTCTTATTGTCCTCCTTCTACTTCTTCTTCTTCTTCTACTTCTTATTCTTCTTCTTCTTCTTCTTCTTCTTCTTCTTCTTCCTCTTCTTCTTCTTCTTCTTCGTCTTCTTCTTCTTCTTCTTCTTCATCTTCTTCCTCCTCCTCCTCTTCCGCTTTTTTTACTCCTTCATTTTCTTCTTCTACTCCTACTTCTTCTTCCTCTTCTTCGTCTTCTTCGTCTGCTTCTTTTTCTTCTTTTTCATCCACTACTTCTTCTTCTTCGACTTCTTCTTCTTCTTCTACATCTTCATCTTCTTCTTCTTCTTCTTCTTCTTCTTCATCTTCTTCATTTTCTTCATCTTCTTCTTCTTCTTCTTCTTCTTCTTCTTCTTCTTCTTCCTTCTCTTCTTCTTCCTCTCCTTCTTCTTCCTCTTCCTCATCTTCTACTTCTTCATCTCTTCTTCTTCATCATCATCATCTTCGTCTTCTTCTTCCTTTTCTTCTTCTTCTTCTTCTTCTTCTTCTTCTGCTTCTTTTTCCCTTCATCTTCCACTCCTTCATCTTCCTCTTCTTCTTCTTCATTGCTTCTTGTTCTTCTTCGTCTTCTTCTCCTACTTCTAGAACTTCTTCATCTCTTTCATCTTGATCTTTTTCCTCTTCACCTTCTTCTTCTTCTTCTTCTTCTACTTCTTTATCTTTTACTTCTTTGATTTCTTCTTCTTCTTCTTCTTCTTCTTCTTCTTCTTCCTCTTCTTCTACTTCTTCATCTTTATGTCCTTCTTCATCATCATCCTCTACTTCTTCTTCTTATTCTTCTTCTACTTCTTCTCTATCTTCCTCTTCTTCTTTTTCTTCTTCTTCTTCTTCTTCTTCTTCTCCTTCTTCTTCTACTTTGTCTTCTTCTTCTTCTTTTTTTCTTCTTTGTCTTCTTCTACTTCTTCTTCGTCTTCTTCCTCTTCTTCTTCTTCTTCCTCTTCTTCTTTTTTTCTTCTTCTTCTTCTTCAGATTCTTCTTTTTCTTCTTCGTCTTCTTCTTCTTTGTCTTCTTCTTCTACATCTTTTCTTGTTCTTAAACTTCTTCTTCTTCTTCTCCATCATCTTGTTCCTCTTCTTCTTTTTCTTCTCTTTCTTCTCCTGCTTATTTTTTTTACTTCTTGTTCATCGTCTTCTTCTTCTTTTTCTTCTTCCTCTTCTTCGTCGTTATCTTTTCCTTGTTCTTCTCCTTTGTTTTCTTCTTCTTCTTCTTCTTCTTCTTCTTCTTCTTTTTCTTCTTCTTCTACTATTTCTTCTTCTTCTTCTTCTTCTGATTCTTCTATTTTATCTCCTTCTAATTCTTCTTCTTCTTCTTCTTCCACTTGTTCAACTTCCTCTTCATCTTAGTCTTCTTCTTCTTTGTCTTCTTCTTCTTCTTCTCCTACTTCTTCTTCCTCTTCTTCGTCTTCTTGTCCTTCTTCTTCTCTCTCTTTTTCTTCTTTTCCTCCTCCTTCTTCTTATTCTTCTTCTCCTTCTCCTTTACCTTTTTCTTCATCCACTGCTTCTTCTTCTGCTTCTTTTTCTTCTTCTTCTACTGTTTCTTCTTCTTCTTCTTCTTCTTCTTCTTCTTCACCTTCTACTCCTCCTTCTTCTTCCACTTCTTTGTCTTCATCGTCATCATCATCTTCTTCTTCTTCTTCTTCTTTTTGTACGTTCCCTTCTTCTTCTTCGTCTTCTTCTTCTTCTTCATCTTCTTCTCCTTATTATTATTATTACTATTATTCCTCTTCTTCATCTTCCTCTTTTTCTTCTTCATCTCCTTCTTCTTCTCCTCCTCCTTCTTCTTCTTGTTCTTCTTAATCATCATTCTCTTTCTCTTCTTCTTCTTTTTTTCATCATCTTCTTCTTCTTCTTCTTTTGTCTTTTTCGTCTTCTTATTCTTCTTCTTTGTGTACTTCTTCTTCTTCTTCGTGTTCTTTTTCTTCTTCTTCTTCTTCTTCTGTTTCCTCATCTTCTTCTTCTCCTTTTTCTCTTTCTTCTCCTTCTTCTGCTTCTTCTTTTTCTTCTTCTTCTTCTACATCTTCTCTTTCTTCTTCTTCCACATCTTCTCTTTCTTCTTCTTCTTCTTCTTCTTCTTCCTCTTGTTCTTCTTCTTCATCTTATTATTATTATTATTATTCTTCTTTTTCTTCATCATATTCTTCTTTTACATTTTCCTCTTCTTTTTTTTCTTCTTTGTCTTCTTATTCTACTTCTTCTTCTTCTACTACTTCTTCTTCTTCTTCTTCATGTTCCTCTTCTTCTTAGTCTTCTTCTTCTTCTTCTCCTACTTCTTCTTCTTCTTCTTCTTCTCCTTCTTCTTATCACTCTTTTTCTTCTTTTTCTTCTTCTTCTTCTTCTTCTCCTTCTTCTCCTTCTCCTTCACCTTTTCTTCATCCACTTCTTCTTCTTCTACTTCTTTTTCTTCTTCTTCAACTATTTTCTCTTCTTCTTCTTCTTGTTCCTCTTCACCTTCTGCTCCTCCATCTTCTTCTTCTTCTTCCACTTCATCATCATCATCATCAACATCATCTTCTTCTTCTTCTTCTTCATGTTCTTCTTCTTCTTCTTCTTCTTCTTGTACGTTCACTTCTTCTTAATCTTCTTCTTTTTCTTCATCTTCTTCTCCTTATTATTATTATTATTACTATTATTCTTCTTCTTCTTTTTTTTCTTCTTCATCTCCTTCTTCTTCTTCTCCTCCTTCTTCCTCTTCTTCTTCTTAATTGTCATTCTCTTTCTCTTCTTCTTCTTCTCTTCATCTTCTTCTTCTTCTTCTTCTTCTTCTTTTCATCTTCTTCTTCTTCTTCTTCTTCTTTTGTCTTTTTCGTCTTCTAATTCTTCTTCTTGATGTACTTCTTCTTCATCTTCTTCTTGTTCTTCTTCTTCTTCTTCTTTTTTTTCCTCATCTTCTTCTTCTCCTTCTCTTTCTTCTGCTTCTTCTTCTTCTTCTTCTTCTACATCTTCTCTTTCTTCTTCTTCTTCTTCCTCTTCTTCTTCTTCTTCATCTTCTTCTTCTTCTTCTTCTTCGTCATGTTCTTCTTTTTCAACTTCCTCTTCTTTTTGTCCTTCTTTGTCTTCTTATTCTTCTTCTTCTTCTTCTTCCTCCTCTTCTAAGATTCTTCTGCTTCTTCCTCTTCTTCTTCTTCTACTTCTTCTTCTTCCTCTTTTTGTTTACCTTCTTCTTCTTATTCATCATCTTTTTCTTCTTCTTCTTCTTCTTCTTTTTATCCTCATCCTTCTTCTTCTCCTTCTAATTCCTCTCCTTCTTCTTCTACTACTACTACTACTTCTGCTTCTTTTTCATCTTTTCCTTCTTCGTAATCTTCTTCTTTTTCCTCCCCTTCTTCTTCTTCTTCTTCTTCTTCTTCGGCTTCTTCGTTTTCTTCTGCTTATTCTATGTCTTCTTCTTCTTCTCCTTCTTCGTCTTCACCTTGTTCTTCTTTTGCTTCTGCTTCTTCTTCTTCATCATCATCATCATCTTCATCTTCTTCTTCTTCTTCTTCTTCATCTTGGCCTTCTTCTTCTTATTCTTCTTCTTTTACTACTAGTACTTCTTCGCCTTGTTCTTGTTCTTTGTCATTTTCTTCTTCTTCTTTTTCTTCTTCTTCTTCTTCTTCTTCTTCTTTGGCTTCTTCTTCTTCTTCTTCGCCTTCTTCTTCTACATCTTCTTCTTCTTCTTCTTCTTCTTATTTTTCTTCTTCTCCTTCTTCATCTTCTTTATCTTCTTCTGCTCCTTCTTCTTATTC
Source organism: Vanilla planifolia (assembly GCA_023846275.1). Lineage (NCBI taxonomy): Eukaryota > Viridiplantae > Streptophyta > Magnoliopsida > Asparagales > Orchidaceae > Vanilla > Vanilla planifolia. Next base: position 191,757 of record JAIUJO010000916.1, read on the forward strand.
TTCTTCTTCATCTTCTTTTTCTTCTTCTTCTTCTTCTTCTTCTTCTTCTTCTGTTTCTTCTTCTTAATTTTCTTCTTCATCTTCTTCTTCTTCTTCTTCTTTTTCATCTTCTTCTTCATCTTCTTCTTCTTCTTCTTCTTCTTTATCTTCTTCCTTTTCTTCTTCTTCTTCTTCTTCATCCCCTACTTCATCTTCTTCATCTTCTTCCTCTTCTTCTTCTTTGCCTTCTTGTACTTCTTCGTCGTTGTCTTCTTCTTCCTCTTCCTTCTTATTCTTCATCATCATCATCATCATCATCATCATATTCTTCTTCTTCTTCTTCCTTTTCTTCTTCTTCTTCTTCTTCTTCATCTACTTGTTCTTCTTCTTCATCATCTTTTCGTTGTTGAAGTTCTACTTTTTCTTCTTCTTCTTCTTCTTCTTCTTGTTTTTCCTCATCTTCTCCTTCTTCTTCTTCTTCTTCTTCTTCTCCTTCTTCTTCTTCTTCTTCTTCTTTTATTTTTTCTTCTTCTACTACTTGTTCTTCTTCTTTTCCTCCTTTTTGCACTTCTTCTTCTTGATCTTCTTCTTCTTTTTCATCATCTTCTTCTTCTTCTTCATCTTGTTCTTCCTCTTCTTCTTATTCTTCACCTTCTGCTTCTACTTCTACTTCTTCTTCTTATTCTTATTCTTTTTCTTCTTCTTCTTCCTCTTTCGTCCTCTTACCCTTCTTCTACTCCTTCATTTTCTTCCTCTACTCCTACT
>JAIUJO010000916.1:200000-202500 GCA_023846275.1 Vanilla planifolia
TTCTTCTTCCTCTTCTTCTTCTTCTTCTTCTTCTTCTTCTTTCACTTCTTCTTGTTCTCCTCCTCCTCCTTCTTCTTCATCGTCTTCTTCTTTTTCTTCTTGTCCTTCTTCATCTTCTTCTTCTTCTTCTTTTTCTTCTTCTCATTCTTCTCATTCTCTATCTTCTTCTTCTCCTTCTCCTTCTTTCTCGTTTTCTTCTTCTTCATCATCATCTTATTCTTCTTCTTCTTCTTCTTCTTCTATTTCTTCTTCTTCTTCTTCGCCATCTTCTTCTTTTTCTTCTTCAGTCTTCTTCTTCTTCTTCTTCTTCTAATACTACTACTACTTCTTATTCTTCTACTTCTTCTTCTTTATCTTCTACTACTTCTTCTTTTTTATCTTCTCTTCTCTTTCTTCTAGTTCTTTTTCTTCATCTTCTTCTTCTTCTTCTTTGTTTTCTGCTTCTTTTTCATCTTATTCTTCTTTGTCTCTTTCTTCATCTTCTTCTACTTCTTCTTTTTCTTCTACTTCTTCTTCCTCTTCCTTCTCCTTCTCTCTTTTTCTTCTTCTTTGTCTTCTTTTTCTTCTTCTTCTACTACTACTTCTTCATCTAATTCTTCTTCATCTTTATCATATTCATCATCTTGTACTTCATCTTCTTCTTTGACTTCTTCACCTTCTTCTTCTTCTTCTTATCTCTCTTCTTCCTCTTCTTCTTCTTCTTCTTCTTCTTCTTCTTCTGCTTCTTCTTCTTCTTTTCTTCATCATCTTCTTCTTTTTCTTTTTCTTCTTCTTCTTCATCTTCTTCCTTGCCTTCTTCTACCTTTTTGTCTTCTTCTTTTTCTTCTTTTTCTTCTTCTACTTCTTCCAGTTCTTTGTCTTCTTTTTTTTTCTTCTTCTTCCTCTTCTTCTTCTTCTTATTCTTCTTCTTCTTCTTCTTCTTCTTCTTCTTCTTCTCTTCTTTTTCTTCTTCATCTTCTTGTTCTTTTCCTCCTCCTCCTCCTCCTTCTTCTTCTTCTTCTCCTTCTTCTTCTTCTTCTTCTTCTCCTTCTTCTTCTTCTTCTTCTCCTTCTTCTTCTTCTTCTTCGTCTTATCCTTATTATTATCATTATTATTATTATTATTATTCTTCTTCCTCTTCTTCCTCTTGTTCTTTGTCTTCTTCTTCTTCCTCTTTTTCGTCTACTTCTTTTTCTTCTTCTTCTTCTTCTTCTTTTCCTTCTTCTACTACTTCTTCTTGTTCTTTGTCTTCTTCTTTTTCTTGTTCTTCTTCTTCTTCTTCTTCTTCTTCTTTGTCTTTAGCTTCGTCCACATTTTCATTTTCTTCTTTATCTTATTCTTCTTTCACCTCATCTTCTTCTTATTCTCCTTCTTCTTCTTCTTCTTCTTCTCCTTCTTCATCTCCTTCTTCTTCCTCTTCTTCTTCTTCAACTTCTTCTTCTTCTTCCTCTTCTTCTTCTTCTTCTTCTTCTTCATCTTCTTCTTCTACTTCTACTTCTTCTTCATCTTCATCTCTTTCTTCTTCTTCTTCTTCCTTTTCTTCTTGTTCTTCTTCTTATTCTTTCTATTTTTCTTCTTTTTATTTTTCTTCTTCTTCTTCATTGTCCACTTCTTAGTCTTCCTTTTCCTCTTTTTCGACTACTTCTTCTTCATCATCATCATCTTCTTATTATTATTATTATTATTCTTGTTCTTCTTCTTCCTCCTTTTCATGTTTGTCTTGTTCTTCTTCCTCTTCTTCTTCTTATTCTTCTTCTTCTCCTTCTTCATCTTTTACTCTTTATCCTTCTTCTACTCCTTCTTTTCCTTCTTTGTCTTCTTTTGCTTCTTCTTTTTCTCTTTCTTCTTCTTCGTCTTCCTCTCATTCTCCTTCTCCTTCTTTTTCTTCTTCTTTTTCTTCTCCTTCTTCTGCTTCGTATTCTTCTTCTTCTTCTACTTCTTCTTCGTCTTCATCTTGTTCTTTTACTATTACTTCTACTTCCACTTCTTCTACTTCTTCTTTTACATCTTTTCCTTCTTCTTCTTCTTCTTCTTTGTCCTCTTCTTCTTCTTCTTCTCTTTCTTTTTCTTAATTTTTTTCTTCTTCTTCTTCTTCTTTTCTTCATCTTCTTCTTCTCCTTCTTCTCTTTCTTCTCCTTCTTATCTTTGTTCTCCTTTTTCTTCTTCTTCTTCTTCTTCTTCTTCTTCTTCTTCTTTTTCTTCTTCCTCCTCTTCTTCTTCATCCTCTTCTTTTTCTAGTTCTTCTTCTTTTACTTCTACATCTTCTTTTTCCTCTTTTTCTTCTTTTTCCTCTTCTTCTTCTTCCTTTTCTTCTTCTTCTTCATCATCATCATCATCTTCTTCTTCTTCTTTTTCTTCCCCATCTTAATCTTCTTCTTCTTCTTCATCGTCTTCTTTTTCTTCTCCAGCTTCTTCTTTTTCTTCTTCTTCTCTTCTTCATTTTTTTCTTCTTCCACTTCTTCTTCTTCATCTTGTTCTTCTTCTTCTTCTTCTTCTTCTTCTTCCTCTTCTTCTTCTTCTT
>JAIUJO010000916.1:207500-212500 GCA_023846275.1 Vanilla planifolia
TATTATGCTTCATCCTTTTTTTCTTCTTCTGCTTCTTCGTCTTCTTCAACTTTGTTTTCTTCTTCTTAATTTTCTTCTTCTTCTTCTTCTTCCTCTTCCTCTTCTTCATCATCATGATCTTTTCTTATTCTTCTTCTACTTCTTCTTCTACTTCTACTTCTTCTTCTTCTTCTTCTTCATCTTCTTCATCTTCTTCTTCTTATTCTTCTTCTTCTACTTCTTCTTCATCTTCTTCTTCTTCTTCATTTTCTTTTTTTCTTTTTCTTCTTCTTCTTCTTCTTCTCCTCCTACATATTCTCCTCCTCCTTGTTCTTCTTCTTTGCCTTCTTCCCCTTCTTTTCCTTCTTGTCCTTCTCCTTCTTCTTCTTGTTCATTTTCTACTTCTTTTGTCTCTTCTTCCTCTTCTTCTTCTTCTTCATCACCTTCTTAGTCTTCTTGTTCTTATTCTTATTCTTCTTTTTTATTTTTCCTCTTCTTCTCGTTCCTCTTCTTCTATGTCTTTTTCTTCTTCTTATTCGTCTTCTTCTTGATCGTCTTCTTCTTCTTCTTCTTCATTTTATTCTTCTTCTTCTTCGTCGTCATCATCATCATCTTCCTCTTCTTCTCCTCCTCCTCCTCCTCCTTCTTCTTCGCCTTCTTCTCCTTGTTTTGCTTCTTCTCCTTCTCCTTCTTTTCCTTCTTGTACTTCTTCTCCTTCTCTTTTTTCTACTTTTTCTTCTTCTTCTTCTTCTTCAGCTTCTTCTTCTTAGTCTTCTTCTTCTCCTTCTTCTTAGTCATCATCATCATCTTCTTCTTCTTCTTCTCCACCTTCTTCCTCCTCTTCTTCTTCTTGTAATGCTTCTTCTTCTTCTTTCTCATCTTCTTCTCATGCTTCATCACCTTCTTCTTCTTCCTCTTTTTCTTCTTCTTCTTTGACTTCTTCTTCATCTTCTTCTTTGTCTCTTCTTCTTTTTCTTTGGCTTCTTTTTTCTCTTGTTCATTTGTATTTTCTTTTTCTTCTACTACTACTACCACTACTACTACTTTTTCTTCTTCTTCTACATCTTCTTCATCTTCTTCTTCTTAGTCTTCTTCTTCATCTTCTTCTTCTTCTTCTTCCTCTTCTTCTGCTTCTTCTTCATCTTCTTCTTCATCTTCTTCTTCTTCTTCTTCCTCTTCATCTTCTTCTTCTTCATCTTCTTCTTCTTCTTCTTCTTCCTCTTCTTCTTCTTTTTGTCCTTTTTCTTCTTGTTCATATTATTATTATTATTATTATCATTATTATTATTGTTATTCTTTTTCTTATTGTTATTATTATTAATCTACTTCTTTTTATTCTTCTTATTCTTCCTCTTCTTCATCATCATCTTCTTCTTCTTCTTCGTCTTCTTCTTCTTCTTCTTTGTCTTCTTCTTCTTCCATTTCTTATTCTTCCTCTTCCTCCTCTTCTTCTACCTTTTTATTTTCATCTTCTTCTCCTTCACATTCTTCTTCTCCTTCTTCACCATTTTCCTCTTCTTCTTCTTCTTCTTCTTCTTCGTCTTCTTTTTCTTCTTCTCCTTCGTCTTCTTCTTCTTTTCTTCTTCTCCCTCTACTTCTTCTTCTTATTCTCCTTCTTCTTCTTCCTGTTCATCTTCTTCTTTTTCTTCTTCTCATTCTTCTTCTCCATATAATTATTCTATTATTATTATTATTATTCATCTTCCTCTTCTTCTTCTTCTACTTCTCTGTCCTCTCTTCTTCTTCTTCTTCTTCTTCTTCATCATCTTTTTCTTCTCCTTCTTTGTCTTCTTCCAATTCTTCTTCTTTTTCTTCTTCTTTTCGTTCTTTTTCTTCTTCATCTTTTTTTTCGTCTCAGACTTCTTTTACCCTATCTATTTCAATTTCTTCTTCTTCTTCTTCTCCTTCTCCTTCTTCTTCTCCTCTTTCTTCTTCTTCTTCTTCTCCTTCTTCTTCTTCTTTGTCTTTTTCTTTTTCATCTTCTTCTTCTTCTTCTTCCTCTTCTTCTTCGTCATCAACTACTTCTTCTTCCTCTTTTTTTCTTCTTCTTTGGCTTCTACTTCTTCCACTTCATTTTAATCTTCTTCTTCATTATCTTCTTCATCTTCTTCTTCTTATGCTTCATCGTCATCATCATCATCTTCTTCTTCTTCTTCTTCTTCTTCGTCTTCTTCTTCGTGTTCTTCTTCTTCTTTTCCTTCTTCTTCTTCTTCTAATTCTTCTTCTTCTTCTTTTTTTTCATCTTGTTCTTCTTCTTCTTATTCTCTTTCATTTTCTTCTCCTTCTTGTTCTTATTCTACTTCCTTTTCTTGTTGTTCTTCTTCTTCATCATCTTCTTTTCCTCTTCTTCTTATATTCTTCTTCTCCTTCTTCTTCATCTTCTTCTTCTACTTCTTCTTCTTCCTCTTCTTATTCTTCTTCTTCTTCTTCTCCTTCTTCTTTATCATCTTAATTCTCTTCTTCTTCTTATTATTCTTTGCCTTCTACTTCTTCTTCTTCTTCCCCTTCTTCTTCCTCTTGTTCTTCTACTTCTTTTTCTTCTCCTTTTCCTTCTTCTTCTTCTTCTTCTTCTTCTTCTTCTTCTTCTTCTTCTTCATCTTCTTCATCTTCTTCTTCTTCTACATCTTGTTCTTTGTCTCCTTCTTCCTCTTCTTCTTCTTCTTCTTCTTCTTGTCCTTCATCTTCTTCTTCAACTTCTTCATCATCTTCTTCCTCTTCCTCAACCTCTTCTTCATCTACCCATTTTCTTCTTCTTCTTCATCTCTCTTTCTTCTTCTCCTTTTTCTTCTTCTTCTTCTTCTTATTCCTCTTCTTCTTCCTGCTCCTCTTCTTCTTCCTCTACTTCATCTTCTTCTTCTTCTTCGCCTTCTTCTAATTCTTATCCTTCTTCTTCTTCTTCTTCTTCGTCTTCCTCTTCATGTTCTTCTTCTTCATCTTCTTCTTCTGCATCTCCTCTTCTTATTTTTTTCATCGTCATCTTCGTCCTCTTCTTCTTCTTCTTCTTGTCATTCTTCTTCTTCTTTTCCTCCTCTAATTCTTCCTTTTCTTCTTCATCTTCTTCTACTTCTTCTCATCATCATCATCTTCTTCTTCTTCTACTTCGCCTTATTCTTATTCTTCTTCTTCTTCTTCCTTTTGTTGTTCTTCTTCTTCTCCTTCACCTTCTTCTTCTTTCTCTTTTTATTCTTCGTCTTAATCATCATCATCTTCTTCTTCTTCTAATTCTTCTTCTACTTCTTGATTTTCTTAATCATCTTCTTCTAGTTCTTCTTCGTCTTCTTTTCTTCCTCTTCTTCTTCTTCTTCTTCTTCTTCTTCTTGCTCTTCTTCTTCTTCTTCGTCTTCTTTTACTTGGCCTCTTCTTATTCTTCTTCTTCTTCTTCTGCTTCTGCTTCTTTTTCTTCTTCTTCTTCTTCTTCATTTATTTCTACATCTTCTTTTTCATCTTCTTCTTCTTCTTTTTCTTCCTCTTCCTCTTCTTTGCCTTCTTTTTCTTCGTCTACTTTTTCTTCGTCGACTTTTTCTTTTTCTTCTTCTTCTTCTCGTTCATCTTCTTCAACTCTTCTTCTTCTACTTCTACTTCTACTTCTTCTCCTTATTCTTCTTCTTCTTATTTTTCTTCTTCTTCTCCTTCATCTTCTTCGACTTTTTGTTCTTCTTCATCCTCTTCTTCTTCTTCTTCTTCTAATTCTTCATCTTCTTTTTTTTCTTCTTCATCATCTTCTTCTTCTTATTATTCTTCTTCTTGTTCTTCTTCTTTCCCTTCTTCTTCTTTTTCCTCTTCATCTACTTGTTTCTCTTCTTCTTCTTCTTCTTCTTCTTCTACTACTACTACTTCTTCTTTTTCTACTTCTTATTCGTCGTCTTCTTCTACTTCTTCTTCTTCATCTACTTGTTCTTCTTCTTATTCTTCTCTTTCATCTTCTTCTTCTTCTTCTTCTTCTTCTTATTCTTCTTCTTCATCATCTTCTCCTTCTTCTTCTTCTTCTTCTTCTTCTCCTTGTTCTTCTTCAGTGACTTCTTTTTCTTCTTCTTGTTCTTATTGTTCTTCTCCATCTTCTTCTTCGCCTTCTTCTTCTTCTTCTTCTTCTTCCTCTTCTTACACATCTTCTACTCCTTCATCTTCTTCTTTCTCTTCTTCTTCTTCTTATTCTTCTTCTTCTTCATCTTCTTCATCTTCTTCCTCTTCTTCTTCTTCTACTTCAACTGCTTTTCTCCATCTACTTCTTCTTCTTCCTCTTCTTCTTCTTCTTCTTCTTTGTCTTCTTCTTCTTCTTCTTCTTCTTTGTCTTCTTCTTCTTCCAATTCTTTGTCTTGCTCCTCTTCATCTCCTTCTTCTTTTTCATTTTCATCTTCTACTTCTTCTTCCACTTTTTCTTCATCGCCTTCTTCTTCCTCTTCTTCTTCTTCTTCTTTTGCTTCTTCTATTTTCTTCTTCATCATCTTCTACTTCTTTCTCTTCTTCTCCTTCTACTTTTTCTTCTTCTTCTTCTTCTTCTTGTTGTTGATCTTCATCTTTTTCTTCTTCTTATAATTATTTCTTTTGTTATTATTATTATTCTTCTTCATCATCTTCTTCTTCTTATACTTCTACATTTCTTCTTCTTCTTCTTCTTCTTCTTCTTCTTCCTATTCTTTGTCTTTCTCTTCTTTGTCTTCACCTTCTTCATTTTCATCATCTTCTTCTTCTTCTTTCACTTCTTCTTCTTCCTCGCCTTCTTCATCTTCTTCTTCTTCTTCCACTTCATCTTCTTCTTCTCCTTCATCTTCTTCTAATTTTTCTTCTTCTCCTTCTACTTCTTGTTCTTCTTTTTTCCCTTTTTCTTCATTATCTTCTTCTATTTTTTCTTCTCATTCTTTGTCTTCTTCTTCTTCTTCTCCTTCTTCTTCTTTTTCTTTTCGTTCTCCTTCTTCTCCGTCTTCTTTTTCTTCTTAGCCTTCTTTTACCATATCGATTTCGTTTTCTTTTTCTTCTTCTTTTTTCTCCTTCATATTCTCTTTCTTCTTCTTCTTCTTCTACTT
>JAIUJO010000916.1:237500-247500 GCA_023846275.1 Vanilla planifolia
AAGAAGAAGAAGGAGAAGAAGAAGAAGAAGAAGGGGAAGATGAAAAAGAAGAAGTAGAAGAAGAAGTAGTAGAAGAAGAAGAAGAAGAAGGTGAAGGAGAAGAACGTTACGAAGAAGAAGAAGATGAAGAAGAATAAGAGAAAGAAGGGTAAGAAGAAGAGGAAAGAAAGAAGGAAAAGAAGAGGAAGACGTAGAAGAAGGAGAAGAAGTAGAAGAAGAAGAAGAAGAAGAAGAAGATGAAGAGGAAGAAGAGGAGGATGAAGAAGAAGAAGAGGAGACAAAGGTAGAAGAAGTGGAAGAAAAAAATGAAGAAGAAGAATACCAAAAAGAAGATGACGAAGAAGAAGATGAAGAAGAAGAAGATGAAGGAGAAAAAGAAGAAAATGAAGAAGAAGAAGAATGGAAAGAAGAAGATGTTGAAGTAGAAGCTGAAGTGGAAGAAGAAGAAGATGTTGAAGAAGAGGGAGAATAAGGAGGAGAAGAAGAAGGAGAAGAAGAAGAAGAAGATGAAGGAGAAGGAGGAGGAGAAGAAGAAGAAGCAAAAGAATAAGGACAAGAAGAAGTAGTAAAAGAAGAAGAATAAGAAGAAGTGGAAGAAAAAGTAGTAATAATAATAGAAGTGGGGGAAGAAGAAGAAGAAGAAGATGGAGAAGGAGAATAAGATGAAGAAGAACTAGAACAAGAAGATGAAGAATAAGTAGAAGTGAAAGAGGAAGAAGTAGAGGAAGAAGAAGAAGAAGAAGAAGATGAAGAGGGATAAGAAGAAGAAGATGATGAAAAAGACAAAGGAGAAGAAGTAGAAGATGAAGAAGAAGAAGAAGAAAAAGAAGGAGATGGAGAAGAAGAAGGAGAGGAAGATGAAGAAAGAGAAGTAGTAATTGTAGTAGTACTAGAAGTAAAAAAAGAATAAGAAGAAAAGTAGTAGTAAAAGAACAAGAAGAAGGAGAAGAAGAAGTTGAAGGAGAAGAGGAAGGAGAAGAAGAGGATGAAATAGAAGAAGAATAACAATGAGAATAATAATAATATTAATAATAATAAGATGAAGAAGCAGAAGAAGAGGAAGAAGAAGAAGAAGAAGAAGAAGAATAAGAAGAAAAAGAAAATGGAGAAGAAGAAGAAGACGAAGGAGAAGAAGAAGAAGACGAAGGAGAAGAAGAAGAACCAGAAGCAGAAGAAGGAGAAGGAGAGGAGGAAGAAGAAGTAGAAGAAGAAGAAGAAGAAGATGAATAAGAAGAAAGAGAAGAAGAAAAAGAATAAGAAGAAGAGGAAGAAAAAGAAAAAGAAGATGATGAAGACAAAGAAGAGAATGAAGAAGAAGTAGTAGTAGTAGTAGTAGAAGAAGAAGAAGACGAAGAAAAAAGGAAAAAAAGAAGGAGAAGAAGAAGAAAAAGAAATTTAAGAAGAATAGTATGAAGTAAAAGAAGAAGAAGAGGAAGAAGTAGAAGTAGAAGAAGAAGAGGAAGAAGTAGAAGAAGAAGAAGAGGAAGGAGAAGAAGAAGAAGAAGATGTAGTAGTAGAAGAAGAAGAAGAAGAAGAAGGACAAGATGAAGAAGCAGAAGATGAGGAAGAAGAAGAAGAAGAAGAAGAAGACGATAAGGAATAAGAAGAAGAAGAGGAGGAAGAAGAAGAAGAAGAGGAAGTAACAGAAGAAGTGGAAGAAGAAGCAGAAGCAGACAAAGAAGAAGAAAAATATTAAAAAGAAGAACATAAATAATATTAATAATAATAATAATAATAGTAGTAATAATAATAATAATAATAAGAAAAGGAAGAAGAAGAAGAAGAACAATAAGAACAAGAAGGAGGAGAGGAGAAGAAGAAGAAGAAGAAGAAAAAGGAGGAGATGATAATGATGATGAACATGAAGAAGATGAAGAAGAAGTAGAAGTAAAGGAAGAAAAGGAGAAAGAAGAAGAAGAAGAAGAAGAAGAATGAGAAATAGAAGAAGAAGAAGTTGGAGAAGAAGAAGGAGAAGAAGAAGAAGAAGAAGAAGGGAAAGAAGAAGAACAAGAAGTAGAAGAAGTAGAAGAAGAAAAAGATGATGATGAAAAGAAGAAGAAGAAGAAGAAGATGAAGAAGAAGAATAAGACGAAGAAGAAAAAGAAGATGAGGAGGAGGAAGAAGAAGAAGAAAATAAAGAAGAAGATGAGAAAGAAGAAGAAGAAGAAAAAGAAGTAAAGAAAGAAGAAGCAGAAGATGATGTCGACAATGATGATGAAGAAGAAGAAGAAGGAGAAGAAGAAGGTGAAGAAGAAGGAGAAGAAGAAGAAGAAGAAGGAGAAGGAGGAGGAGAAGAAGAATTAGAAGAAGAAGAAGAAGAAGAAAGAGAAGAAGAAGAAGATGCAGGAAGAAGAAGAAGAAGTAGTTGAAGAAAGAGAAGAAAAAGAAAGAGAAGAAAAAGAAAGAGAAGATGAAGGAGAAGTAGAAGAAGGAGAAGAAGAAGAAGATGAAGGTGAAGAAGAAGAAGTACTAGTAGACGAAGAAGAAGAGGAAGAAGAAGATGATGATGATGATGAAGAAGAAGAAGAAAAGAAGAAAAAGTGAAACAAAGAGAAGGAGAGGAAGAAGAAGAAGAAGGAGATGATGAAGAAGAAGAAGAAGAAGAGAAAGAAGTAGTAGTAGAAGAAGAAGAAGAAGAAGGAGAAAATGATCTAGAAGAAGGAGAACAAGGAGCAGGAGGAGAAGAAGAAGAAGAAGAAGAAGAAGAAGAAGAAAAAGAATGAGAAGAAGAATAACAATAACGATAAGAATAAGAAGTAGTATTAGTAGTCGAAGTAGAAGAATATTAACAATAATAATAATAAGAGGAAGGAGGAGAAGGAGAAGAAGAAGAAGAAGAAGAAGAATAGAAGTGGTTGTTGTAACAGAAGAAGAATTAATAAAAGATGATCATAAAGAAGAAGAATAAGAGGAAGAAGAAGAAGAAGATGTAGAAGCAGACAAAGAAGAAGAAGAAGAAGAAGATGATGATAATGATGATGAGGAAGAAGAAGAAGAAGAAGAAGAAGAAGAGAAAGTATAAGAAGAAGTAGATGCAGAAGAAGAAGAAGAAGAAAATGAAGAAGAAGAAGAAGAAGAAGAAGAAGAAAAACAAGAAGAAGAAGAAGGAGAGGAAGAAGGAGAGGAAGAAGTGTAAGACAAAAGAAGAAGAAGAAGATGGTGAAGATGAAGAAGAAGTAGAAGAAGAAGAACAAAAAGAAGAACATGAAGAACAAGCAGAATAAGGAGATGAAGAATAAGAAGTAGATAAATGAGATGAAGAAGAGTAAGAAGAAGAATAAGAATAAGAAGAAGAGCAAGAACAAGAAGAAGAAAATGAAGAAGAAGAAGATGACGATGATCATGAAGAAGTTGAAGAAGAAGAAGAAGAAAAAGAAGAAAAAGAGAAAGAAGAAGAAGAAGAAGAAGAAGAAAAAGAAGAAGATGTAGAAGAAGAAGAATGAGAAGTAGAAGAAGAAAAAGTTGGAGAAGATGAAGGAGAAGAAGAAGAAGAAGAAGAAGAAGAAGTAGATGAAGAAGAAGAAGAAGAAGTAGATGAAGAAGAAGAAGAAGAAGATGAAAAAGAAGAAGAGGAAGAATATGAACAAGAAGAATAAGAGGAAGAAGAAAAAGAAGAAGAAGAAGAGGAAGAGAAGATGAAGAAAACGAAGAAGAAGATGAGGAAGAAGAAGAAGAAGAAAAATAATATGAAGAAGAGGAAGAAGAAGAAGAACAAGTTGAAGAAGAAGAAGAAGAAGATGATGACGATGATGATGATTAGGAAGAAGAAGAAGAAGAAGAAGGGGACGAAGAAGGAGGAGAAGAAGAAGAAGTAGAAGAACAAGAGGGAGAAGAAGAAGAAGTAGAAGAACAAGAAGAAGAAGAAGAAGAAGAAGAAGATGAGGAAGTAGTAGAAGAAGAAGAAGAAAAGAAGGAGAAGATAAAGGTGAAGTAGAAGAAGGGGAAGAAGAAGAAGAAGAAGAAAAAGAAGAAGATGACAATGATGAAGATGATGATTATGATGAAGAAGAAGAAGAATAAGAAAAAGAAGAAAAAGTGAAATATGGAGAAGAAGAGGTAGAAGAAGGAGAAGGAGATGATGAAGAAGAAGTAGAAGAAGAAGAGCAAGATTAATAAGTAGTAGATGATGAAGAAGAAGAAGACGAAAAAGGAGAAGTTGAACAAGAAGATGGAGAAATAGAAGGAGAAGAAGAAGAAAAGGAATGAGAAGAAGAATAAGATTAAGAATATGAAGAAGTATTAGTTGTTGTACTAGAAGAGTAATAATAATATTAATAATAATAGTTCGAGGAAGAAGGAGGAGAAGGAGAAGAAGAAGAAGAAGAAAAAAAAAAGAAACTGAAGAAAAAAGGAAGTACTTGAAGTAGCAAAAGAAGAAGAAGAAAAAGAAGAACATCATAAAGAAGGAGAAGATGAGGAAGAAGAAGAAGAAGAAAAAGAAGAAGAAGAAGAAGAGAAAGAAGAAGAAGAAGGCGAAGTAGAAGTAGAAGAAGAAGAAGAAAATGAAGAAGAAAAAGAAGAAGATGATGAAGAAGAAGGAGAGGAAGAAGAAGGAGCAGAAGAAGGAGAAGGAGGAAAAAAAGAATTAGAAGAAGAAGAAGAAGAAGAAGAAGAAGTAGAAGAAGAAGAAGAAGAGAAAGAACGTGAAGATGAAGATGAAGGAGAAGAAGAAGAAGAAAGAGAAGAAGAAGTAGAAGGAGATGTAGAAGAAGAAGATGTAGTGGAAGAAGAAGAAAAAGAGAAAGAACGTGAAAATGAAGATGAAGGAGAATAAGAAGAAAAAGATGAAGAAGAAGTAGAAGATGGTGAAGAAGAAGAAGAAGAAGAACAGGAAGCAGAAGAAGAAGGAGAAGAAGAAGAAGATGATGATGATGAAGATGAGAAAGAAGTAGAAGGTGATGATAATGATGATGATGATGAGGAAGATGAAGAAGAAGAAAAGAAGAAAATGTTGAAACAAGAAGAAGAAGATGCAGAAGAAGAAGAAGAAGAAGTAAAAGAAGGAGAAGCTGAAGAATGAGAAGAAGAAGGAGAAGAAGAAGAAAACAAAGAAGAAGAAGAAGAAGAAGGTGAAGAGGAAGACAAAGAAGAAGAAGAAGAAGAAGGAGAAGAAGAAGAAGAAGAAGAAGAAGGGGATGATGATGAATGAGCAGAAGAAGTTGAAGTTGTAGAAGAAGAAGAAGAAGGGGAAGAAGGAGAAGTAGAGGAAGAAGAAGAAAAAGAAGAAGAAGAAGACGTTGAAGAAGGAGAAGAGGAAGAAGAAGAAGAAGAAGAAGAAGAGGACGAAGAAGAAAAAGATGGAGAGAAAGGAAAGGGAAATGGTAAAACTTTAGATTTTGGGATAGGAAGATGGATATTAGAACCAGTGTCGGGGATAAATTACTGGTGTGGCATCTCACCACTTGGGCCTCGCACCCCTCCTCCCAGTACCAGAGCTTTATAGACTGGAGTGGCGTCTTACCACTTGGACCTCGCGTCCCTCCTCCCAATATCAGAGCTTTGACGAGTCAGCACGCCAAAGACACTCAGAGCACTCACGAACTCAGAATGGAAGCAAAGAACACTCAAAAGCTTGCATTAATATCCCCTTACAACAGAAGAGGACTTCCTCTTATATAGGAATCCATAAGGGTACAAAAGACATTTGACTTATAACATGGGAATACTAAAGGACACATGGGTAAACTAAAAGGCACCTAAAAATTACAAATAGACTCTTAAAATTCTGAGAAAAATAATGAAAATTAAGTTCATTAAATTAACTAAATGCTGCTTCTTTCGGATTCCAAAACGGACTTCTAGAACTTTCCCTCGGGTAGACCTAGCAGCACGGCGGCGACGTTTCGGCGGTGGTGGCGGCGGTGCCGGTCGGCGCGGGCTGGCGTTACTCGGCGCGGGCTGGAGTTACTCGGCGCGGCTGGCGTGGGTCGGCGCGGGTCACAGTCCACTGCCGCGGGTTGATGCGGGCTGGCGTGGGTCGGCGCGGGGTCACAGTTCACTGGCGCGGGTTGGTGCGGGCTGGCGTGGGTCGGCGCGGGTCACAGGTCACTGGCGCGGGTTGGTGCGGGCTGGCGTGGGTCGGCGCGGGTCGCATGATTGGTGCGGGTCGATGAGCCCGGGCGGGACTCGGGCGCGGATCTGACTCGTCAGTCGAACCCGGGTCTGGTTCGGCGGCGGCTCCGGCGGCGGACGGCACGGCAGGCAGCGGCCGTAGGCGGCGGAGGGTGCTGGTGGCAGGAAAAGTGTTTTTCACGCTGTTTTGGCTCCTGGGAGTCCGTTTGAACTCCGAATTCTATTCTGAAAGATGTTCCGGAATCCATGTTTCGGCGCGTACGTCACTGCATCATTTTTTACCTCATAATATTTCAAAAAATATTTTGAAAATAAAAATTGTTCCCCTGTTGTTCGTGCAACGCCAAGCTTTGATGTCCGCATCATTCTCCCGAAGAAGAAAAAGATGGAGAGAAAGAAGAGGAAGAACTAAAAGAAGAAGAGGAAGAAGAATAAAAAGTTGAGAAAGTAGGAGAAGAAGAAGCTAAAGGAGAAGAATAAGAAGAAGGGGTGGAACATGAAGAAAAAAACAAGAAGAACCAGAAGAACAATACGAAGATGTAAAAGAAGAAGGAGGAGGACGAGTAGTAAGAGGACAAGTTGATGAAGAAGATGAAGATGATGAAGAAGGATAAGGAGAAGAAGAAGAAGAGGAAGAAGAAGAAGAAGAAGAAGAAGAACAAGAAGTAGAAGTAGTAGAAGAAGAAGAAGAAAAAGAAGAAGACGAAGAAGAAGAAGAAGAAGAATAAGAAGATGAAGAAGAAGAAGAAGAAGAAGACGAAGAAGAAGGTAAAGAGGAGGAACAAGACGAAGAGAAAGAAGAAGTAAAAGTAGGGAAAAAGAAGAATAATAAAAAGAAGAAGTAATAGAAGAAGAAGATGAAGAAGAATAAGTAGATGAAGAAGAAGAAGAAGAGGAACAAGAAGAAGAGGAATTAGAAAAAGAAAAGAAGAAGAAGAAGAAGAAAGAGAAGAGGCAGAAGTAGTAGTAGAAGAAGAACAAGATGATGATGATGATGAAGAAGAAGATGAATAATAATAATAATAATGATAATAATAGGAAAAGGAAGAACAGGACGAAGAACAAGACGAATAAGTAGAAGGAGAAGAAGTAGAAGGAGAAGTAGAAGAAGAAGAAGAAGAAAAAGAAGAAGAAGAAGAGGTAGCTATAAAAGAAGAAGATGAAGAAGAAGAGAAGAAGAAGAAGAAGAAGAAGAAGAAGAAGAAGAAGAAGAATAGGAAAAGGAAGAAGAAGAAGATGAAAAAGAGGCACAAGAAGAAGAAGAAGGAGAAGAACAAGATGAAGATGAAGGAGAAGGAGAGGAAGAAGAAGAAGAACAAGAAGAAGGAGAAGAAGAACAAGGAGGAGAAGAAGAAGATGAAGAAGAAGATGATGAAGAAGAAAAAAATGAAAGAGAAGAAGAAGAAGAAAAATCAAAAGAATAACAAGAAGAAGAAGAATAAGAAGATGAAGAAGAAGAAGAAGAAGAGGAAGAAGATGAAGAAAAAAAAAGAAGAGAAAGAAGAAGTAGAGGTAGAAGTAGTGGAAGAACAAGGAGTAGAAATAAAAGAAGAAGAAGAAGAAGATGGAGAAGAAGAAGGAGAAGAAGAAGAAAAGAAGAAGAAGGAGAAGAAGAAGAAGAAGTAGAAGAACAATTAGAAGAAGAAGAAGAAAAAGTTGAAGTAAAAAGTTGAAGAGGAGGAAGAAGAAGAAGAAGAAGAAGGAGAAGTGGAAGAAGATGAAGAAGAATAAGAAGTAGTAGAAGAAGAAGAAGAGAAAGGAGGAGAAAAAGAAGAAGTAGAAGAAGAATTTGAACAAGAAGAAGAAGAAGAAGAAGAAGAGGAGATGTAGAAGAAGAATTAGAAATAATAATAGTAGTAGAAGTAGAAGAAGAATAAGAAGAAAAAGAAGAAAAAGAAGAAGTAGCAATGGTAGTAGTAGTAGTAGTAGTAGTAGAAGAAGAAGAAGAAGATGATGAAAAGAAGTAGAATAAGGAGAAGAAGAAGAAGATGAAGGAGAAGAGGAAGGAAAAGAAGTAGTAGTAGTAGTAGAAGAAGAAGAATGAGAAGAAGAAGAATAATAAGAAGAGGAAGAGAAGAAGAAGAACAAGAAGAAAAAGTGGAAGATGAAGAAGAAGAAGAATAAGAAATAGAACAAGAAGAAGAAGAAGAGGGAGAAGAAGAAGAAGAAGAAGAAGAAGAAGAAGAAGAAGATGAAGAAAAAGTCAAAGAAGAAGAAAAGGAAGAAGAAGAAGAAGAAGAGGAAGAAGAAGAAGAAGAAGAAGAAGGAGGGTAGGAAGAAGAATAGGAAGAAGATCAAGAAGAACAAGGACAAAAAGAAGAAGTAGAAGAAAATGAAGGAGAAGAAGAGGAAGAGGAATAAGAAGAAAAGGAAGAAGAAGAATAAGAATAAGATGTAGTAGTTGAAGAAGATGATGAAGAAGACGAAGGGGTCAAAGAAGAAGTAGAAGAAGAATAAAAAGAAGTTGAAGAAGAAAGATAATAATAAAAACAATAAGAAGAAGAAGAAAAAGTAGAAGAGGAAGAAGAATAAGAAGAAGAAGAAGAATGGGAAGATGAAGAAGTAGAAGTAGAAGAAGAAGAAGGAGGAGGAGGAGGAGGAGGAGAAGAAGAAGAAAGAGAACAAGAAGAAGATGAAGAAAAGGAAGAAGAAGAGGCTAAAGAAGAAGAAGAAGAAGAAGAATCAGATGAAGAAGAAGAGGAAAAGGAAGAAGAACAAGAAGAAGAAGGAGAAGAAGATGAAGGAGAAGTAACAGAAGAAGCAGAAGAAGAAAAAGAAGAAGTAGCAGTAGATGAAGAAGAAGAACAAGAACAAAAACAAGGAGAAGAAAGAGAAGCATCCGGAGAAGAAGAAGAGGAAGAAGAAGAAGAAAAAGACGAAAAAAAGAAGAAGAAACAAGAAGTAGAAGAAGAAAATGAAGAAGAACAACAAGAAGAAGAAAATGAAGAAGAAGAAGAAGACGAGTTTGAAAGTGAAGAAGAAGAACAACAAGAACAAGAAGAAGGAAAAGAAGAACAAAGAGAGGAAGAAAGAGGAGGAGAGGAAGTAGAGGAAGAAGAAGAAGAAGAAGAAGAAGAAGAAGAAGAAAAAGAAGAAGAAGAAAGAGAAGAAGAAGAAGAAGGAAAAGAAGAAAAAGAAAAAGAAGAGATAGAAGGAGAAGGAGTAGAAAGATAAGAAGAAGAAGAAGAAGATGAAGAAGAATAAGGGGAGGAAGAAGAAGAAAAAGAAGAAGAAGAAAAAGAGGACGAAGAAGAATAGAAAGTAGAGGGACAAGAAGTAGCAGAAGAAAAAGAAGAAGAAGAAGAAGAAGAAGAAGAAGAAGATGATGAAGAAGAAGCATAAGAAGTGGAAGGAGAAGAAGAAGAAGAAGAAGAGTAGGGATGAGAAGGAGTAGAAGAAGAAGAAGAATGAGAAGAAGATGATGTGTAAGAAGAAGAAGAAGAAGTAAATGATGAAGAGATGAAGAAGAAGAAGAAGGGTAAGAAGAAGAAGAAGAAGAAGAAGTGCAAGAAAAAGAAGAAGAAGAAGAGGAGGAGGAAGAAGAAGTTAAAAAGGAAGAAGAACAAGAAGAGGAAGAATAAGAGGAAGAAGAAGAAGAAGAAGAAGAAAAAGAAGAGGAAGAAGAAGAAGAAGATGAAGAAGAAGAAGTAGTAGAAGAAGGAGAAGAAGAAGAGCGAGAAGCAAAAGAAGAAGAAGTCGAAGAAGTAGAAGATTAATAAGAAGCAGAAGACGAAGAAAAAGAAGAAGAAGAAGCAGAGGAATAAGAAGAAGAAGAACAAGAAGAAGAAGAAGAAGGAGAAATAGAAGAAGAGGAATAAGGACGAGAAGAAGAAGAAGAGAAAGAAGTAGAAGAAGAAGAAGAAAAAGAAGAAGAGGAAAAAGAAGAAGAATGGAAGAAAAAGAAGAAGTAGAGGAAGAAGCAAAAGAT
>JAIUJO010000916.1:252500-255000 GCA_023846275.1 Vanilla planifolia
AAGAAGAAGAAGAAGAAGAAGAAAAAGAAGAAGAACAAAAGAAGAAGAAGAAGTGGAAGAAGAAGAAGAAAAAGAAAAGGAAAAAGAAGAGGAAAAGGAAGAAGAAGAAGAAGAAGAAGAAGAAGTGGAAGAAGAAGAAGAAGAAGAAGAAGCAGAAAAAGAAGAACACAAAGACAAAGAAGAAGAAGAAGAAGAAGAAGGTAAAGAAGAAGAAGTGGAATGAGAAGAAGAAGACAAAGGAGAAGAAGAAAAACAAGAAGAAGAAGAAGAAGGAGATGGAAGAGAAGAAGAAGAAGAAGATGATGATGATGAGGGTTATGATGAATGAGAAGAAGAAGATGAAGGAGAAGAGTAAGAAGAAGAAGAAGAAGGAAAAGGAGAAGAAAAAGAACGAGAAGAAGAAGAAGAAAAAGAGGAAAAAGAAAACGAACAAGATGGAGAAGAGGAAGAAGGAGAAGAAGAAGAAGAAGAAGAAGAAGTAGAAGTAGAAGAAGAAGAAGAACAACAAGAAGAAAAAGAAGAACAAAAAGAAAAAGTGGGCAAAGAAGAAGAAGATGGAGGAGAAGAGGAGAAAGAACTAGCAGAAGAAGAGGAAGAAGAAGAAGAAGAAGAGGAAGAAGAAGAATAAGAAGAAGGGGAGCAAGAAAAAGAAGTAGAAGAAGAAGGAGAAGAAGTGGAAGGAGGAGGAGGAGGAAGAGTTGTAAGAGAATAAGATGAAGAACATGAAGAAGAAGAGGAAAAAGAAAAAGGAGAAGAAGAAGGAGTAGTAGTAGTAGTAGTAGAAGAAGGAGAAGAAGAAGAAGAAGAAGTAGTAGAAGAAGAAGAAGAAGAAGAAGAAGAAAAAGAATAAGAAGAAAAAGAAGAAGAAGAAGAGGTGAAGGAAGAAGAAGAAGTAGAAAAAGTCGAGAAAGAGGAATAAGAGGAAGAAGAAGAAGATAAAGAATAAAAATAAGGATGAGAATAAGAAGAAGAAGAATAAGAAGTAGCAAAATAAGAAGAAGAAAAATATATAATTATAATAATAATAATAATAGGAAGAAGAAGAGCAACCACAGGAAGAGGAGGAAGAAGAAGATGAAGAGAAGAATAAGATGAAAGAAAAGAAGAAGAAGAAGAAGAAGAAGAAGAAGAAGAAAAAGAAGAAGAAGAAGAATGACAAGAAGAAAAAGAAGAACAAAAGAAGAATAAGATGAAGAAGTAGTCGAAGAAGTAGTAGCACAAGAAGAAGAAGAAGTAAAACAAGGAGAAGGGGAAGAAGAAGAAGAAGAAGAAGAAGAATAAAAATAAAAATAAAAAGAAGAAGAAGAAGAAAAATAAGAAGAAGAAAGAAGAAGAAGAAGAAGAGGAAGAAAAAGAAGACGAAGAAGAAGAAGAAGAACAATAAAAAGAATAAGAAGAAGATGATGATAATGATGATGAAGAAGAAGAACTAGAAGAAATAAATGATGAAGAAGAAAAAGAAGAATAAGAAGAAGATGAACAATAATAATAATAATAATAATAATTATAATAATAGTAAGAAAAGGAAGAAGAGAAAGAAGAACAAGAAAAAGAAGTAGAATAATAAGAAGAAGAAGGAGAAGTAGAACAAGAAGAAGAAGAAGGAGAAGGAGAAGAGAAGGAGAAGAAGAAGAAGAAGGAGAAGGAGATGAGAAGGAGGAGGAGAAGAAGAAAAAGAAGAAGAAGAAGAAGAAAAAGAAAAAGATGAAGGATGAGGAGAGGAAGAAGAAGAAGAAGGAGAAGAAATAGAAGAAGAAGAAGAAAAAAAAGAAAAAGAAGAAATAGAATAAGAAGAAGAAAAAGGCAATGTAGAAGAATAAGAAGAAGAACAAGAAGATGGTTAAGAAGAAGAAGAAGAAGAAGAAGGAGAAGAAGAAGCAGAAGAAGAAATAGAAGAAGAAGAGAAAGGTGAAGAAGAAGAAGTTGCAGCAGAACTAACAGAAGAGAAAGAAGTTGAAGAAGAAGAAGAAGAAGAAGAAGAAGAAGGAGAAGGAGAACGAGAAGAAGAAGAAGAAGAAGAAGAAATGAAGAAGGAGAAGAAGAAGGAGAAGAAGATGGAGAAGACACAGAAGAAGAATGAGAAGAAGAAGAAGAAGAAGAAGAAGAAGAAGAAGAAAAAGAAGAAGAAAAAGACGTTGAAGAAGAAGTTGAAATTGAAGATTAAGAAAAAATGAAGAAGGAGAAAGAGAAGTGGTACAAGTAAAAGGAGAAGAAGAAGAACAAGTTGTTGAAGATTAGGAAAAATAGAAGAATAAGATGAAGGAGAACAAGAAGAAGAAGAAATGGGCAAAGGAGAAGAAGAAGAAGAAGGATTAGAAGAAGAAGAAGAACAAGAAGAAGAAGAAAATGGAGAAGTAGAAGAAGAAGAAGAAGAAGAAGAAAAAGAAGGAGAAGTAGAAGAAGAATTTGAGGAAGAAGAAGAAGAAGAAGAAGAAGAAGAAGAAGAGGAAGAAGAGGATGAAAAAGAGGAAGATGAGGAAGCGAAAGAAGAAAAAGAAGT
>JAIUJO010000916.1:262500-267038 GCA_023846275.1 Vanilla planifolia
AAGAAGAAGACAAAGTAGTGGAGGAAGACGAAGGTGAAGAAGAAGAAGAAGAAGAAGAAGGAGGACGAGGAGAAGAAGAAGAAGAAGAAAAAGCAGAAGAATAAGAAGAAGAAGAAGAATAAGAAGATGATGAAGAAGAAGAAGAAGAAGAGGAAGAAGATGAAGAAGAAAAAGAGAAAGAAGAGAAAGAAGAGAAAGAAGAAGAAGAAGAAGTAGAAGTAGAAGTAGTGGAAGAACAAGAAGTACAAATAGAAGAAGAAGAAGAAGAAGAAGATGGAGAAGAAGAAGGAGAAGAAGAAGAAAAGAAGAAGGAGAAGAAGACGAAGAAGAAGAAGAAGAAGAAGAATTAGAAGAAGAAGAAGAAGAAGAAGAAGAAGAAGAAAAAGAAAAGTTGAAGTAAAAAGTTGAAGAGGAAGAAGAAGAAGAAGAAGAAGAAGAAGAAGGAGAAGGAGAAGTGGAAGATGAAGAAGAAGAAGAAGAGAAAGGAGGAGAAAAAGAAGGAGAAGTAGAAGAAGAATTTGAAGAAGCAGAAGACGAAGTAGAGGAAGAAGACGAGATGAAGAAGAAGAACTAGTAATAATAGTAGTAGTAGAAGTAGATGAAGAATAAGAAGAAAAAGAAGAAGCAAGTAGTAGTAGTAGTAGTAGTAGAAGAAGAAGAAGAAGAAGAAGAAAAGAAGAATAACAAGGAGAAGAAGAAGAAGATGAAGGAGAAGAGGAAGGAAAAGAAGTAGTAGTTGTAAAAGAAGAAGAATGAGAAGAAGAGAAGAAGAAGAAGAAGAAAAAAATTGGAAGATGATGAAGAAGAAGAAGAAATAGAACAAGAAGAAGAAGAAGAGGGAGAAGAAGAAGAAGAAGAAGATGAAGAAGAAGTCGAAGAAGAAGAAAAGGAAGAAGAAGAAGAAGAGGAGGAAGAAGAAGAAGGAGAAGGGTAGGAAGAAGAAGAGGAGGAAGATCAAGAAGAACAAAGACAAAAAGAAGAAGTAGAAGAAAATGAAGAAGAAGAAGAAGAGGAAGAGGAATAAGAAGAAAAGGAAGAAGAAGATGGAGAAGAAGAAGAAGAAGAAGAAGAAGATGTGGTAGTTGAAGAAGATGATGAAGAAGGAGTCAAAGAAGAAGAAAAAGAAGAATAAAAAGAAGTTGAAGAAGAAAGATAATAATAAAAATAATAAGAAGAAGAAAAGGTAGAAGAGGAAGAAGAACAAGAAGAAGAAGAACAATGGGAAGATGAAGAAGTAGAAGTAGAAGAAGAAGAAGAAGAAGAAGAAGAAGAAGGAGGAGGAGGAGGAGGAGGAGAAGAAGAAGAAAGAGAACAAGAAGAAGTGAAGAAAAGGAAGAAGAAAAAGCAGAAGAAGAAGAAGAAGAAGAAGAAGAAGAAGAAGAGTCAGATGAAGAAGAAGAGGAAAAGGAAGAAGTACAAGAAGAAGAATAAGGGGAAGCACTAGAAGAAGAAGAAAAAGAAAAGAAGAAGTAGTAGTAGATGAAGAACAAGAATAAGAACAAGAACTAGGAGAAGAAGAAGATGGAGAAGAAGAAGAAAGAGAAGGAGAAGGAGGAGAAGAAGAAGAAGAAGAAGAAGAAGAAAAAGACGAAGAAAAAGAAGAAGAATAAGAAGTAAATGAAGAAAATGAAGAAGAAGAATAAGAAGTAGAAGAAGAAATTGAAGAAGAAGAAGAAGAAGAAAATGAAGAAGAAGAAGAAGACGGGTTTGAATGTGAAGAAGAAGAACAAAAAGAAAAAGAAGAAGGAGAAGAAGAACAAAGAAAGGAAGAAAGAGGAGGAGGAGGAGAGGAAGTAGAGGTAGAAGAAGAAGAAGAAGAGGAAGAAAAAGAAGAAGAAGAAAGAGAAGTAGTAGAAGAAGAAGGAAAGGAAGAAAAAGAAGAAGAAAAGAAAGGAGGAGTAGAAAGATAAGAAGAAGAAGAAGAAGAAGAAGAAGATGAAGAAGAAGAGGAGGACGAAGAAGAAGAAGAAGAAGAAGAAGAAGAAGAAAAAGAGGACGACAAAGTAGAAGAAGAAGAAGAAGAAGAAGAACATGATGATGATGATGATGATGAAGAAGTAGAAGAAGAGGAAGGAGAAGAAGAGGAGAAGAGTAGGAACTAGAAAGAGAAGAAGAAGAAGAAGAAGAATGAGAAGAAGATGATGTGTAAGAAGAAGAAGAAGAAGAAAATGTTGAAGAAGAAGAAGTAAAGGAAGAAGAATATGAAGAAGAAGAAGGGTAAGAAGAAGAAGTGGAAGAAGAAGAAGATGTACAAGAAGAAGAAGAAGAAGAAGAGGAGGAGGATGAAGAAGTAGACGAAGAAGTTAAAAAAGAAGAAGAAGAAGAGGAAGAATGAGATGAAGAAGAAGAAGAAGAAGAAGAAGAGGAAAAGGAATAGGAAGAAGAAGAATGAGAAGAAGAAGAGCAAGATGAAGAAGAAGAAGTCAAAGAAGTAGAAGATGAAGAGGAAGAAGAAGAATGAGAAGAAGAAGAGCAAGATGAAGTAGAAGAAGTCAAAGAAGTAGAAGATGAATAAGACGAAGAAGATGAAGTAGAAGAAGAAGAAGCACAAGATTAAGGAGAAGTCAGAAGAAATAGAAGAAGAAAAACAAGAAGAAGGAGGAGGAGAAGAAGAAGAAGAATGAGAAGAAGAAGAAGAGAAAGAAGTAGAAGAAGAAGAAGCAGAAGAAGAAGAAGAAGAAGAAGAATGAAAGATGAAGAAGAAGAAGAAGAAGAAGAAGTAGAGGAAGAAGCAAAAGATGTAGACGAAGAAGAAGGAGAAGGTGAAGAAGAAGAAGAAGAAGAAGAAGAAGGATATGAAGAAGAGAAAGAAGAAGAAGGAGAACACAAAGAACAAGGAGAAGAATAAGGAGGAGGGGAAGAAGAAGAAGAGCAAGATGTAGAACAAGAATAAGTAGTAGAAGAAAAGAAGTAAAAGAAAAAATAGCAGAAGAAGAATATTAAGAGGAAGAAGAAGAAGAGCAAGTAGAAGAATATGAGGAGGAAGAAGAAGAAGAAGAAGAAAAAGATGATGATGATGATGATTGTGATCATGAAGAAGATGAAGAAGAAGGAGAAGAAAAAGAAGAAAAAGGGAAAGAAGAAGAAGAAGAAGAAGGAGGACAAGAAGAAGAATGAGAAGAAGAAGAAGAAGAAGAAGTAGGAGAAGAAGAAGGAGAAGAAGAAGAAGAAGAAGAAGTTGAAGAAGAAGAAGAAGAAGAAGAAAAGAAGATGAAGAAGGAGAAGATGAAGAAGAAGAATAAGAGGAAGAAGAAGAGGAGGACGAAGGAGAAGAAGAAGTAGAAAAAGAAGAAGATGAGGAAGAAGAAAAAGAAGAAAAAGAAGAAGAAGAAGAGAAAGAAGAAGTAGACAAAGAAGAAAAAGATGATAACGATCAAGAGAAAGAAGAAGAAGAAGAAGAAGAAGAAGGAGAAGAAGAAGGAGAAAAGAAGAAAGAGAAGAAGGAGAAGAAGGAGAAAAAAGAGGAGAAGGAGGAGAAGAAGAATTAGAAGAAGAAAGAAGAAAGAAGAAAAAGAGAAAGCAGAAGAAGAAGAAGATAAAGGAGGAGAAGTTGTGGATGAAGGAGAAGAAGATGAAGAAGAAGAAGAAGAAGAAGAATGACAAGAAAAAGAAGAAAAAGTGATACAAGGAGAAGAAGTAGAAGAAGAAGAAGAAGAAGAAGAAGAAGAAGAAGAAGAAGAAGAAAAAGAAGTAATAGAAGAAGGAGAAGTAGAAGGAGAAGATGATGATGAAGAAGAAGGAGAACAAGAAGGAGAAATAGAAGAAGAAGAAGAAATGGAATTAGAGGAAGAAGAATAAGAATAAGAATAGGAATAAGAAGAAGAAGAAGAAGTATTAGTAGAAGAAGAAGAAGAAGAAGAAGGACTAAGAATAATATTAAGGAGAAGAAGGAGGAGTAGGAGAAGACGAAGAAGAAGAAGAAGAAGAAGAAGAAGAAGAACAAAAATAACAAAAAGTAGTTGTTGTAGTAGAAGAAGAAGAAGAACTTGAAGAAGAAGATGATGATCACGAAGAAGAATAAGAGGAAGAAGAAGAAGAAGAAGATGATGATGATGATGATGAGGAAGAAGAAGAAGTAGAAAAAGATGAAGAAGAAGAGAAAGAAGAAGAAGATGAAGTTGAAGTAGAAGAAGAAGACGAAGAGGAAGAAGAAGATGAAGAAGAAGAAGAAGAAGTAGAAGAAGAAGGACAAGAAGAAGAAGAAGGAGAAGAAGAAGAAGGAGAAGAAGAAGAAGGAGAAGAAGGAGAAGAAGAATTAGAAAAGAAGAAGAAGAAGAAGAAGAAGAGGTAGAAGAAGAAGGAGAAGAAGAAGAAGAAGGAGAAGAAGAAGAAGGAGAAGAAGGAGAAGAAGAAATTAGAAAAGAAGAAGAAGAAGAAGAAGTAGTTGTAGTTGTAGTAAAAGAAGAAGTAGAAGTAGAAGAAGTAGAAAAGGAAGGAGAAGATGAAGATGAAGAAGAAGAAGAAGAAGAAGTAAAAGAAGATGAAGAAGAAGAAGCAGAAGGAGAAGAAGAAGAAGAAGAAGAAGAAGAGAGAGGAAG
>JAIUJO010000437.1:0-5000 GCA_023846275.1 Vanilla planifolia
AAAAAAAGAAGAAGAGTAATTACAAGAAGAAGAAGAAGAAATGGAGAAGAAGAAGGTGAAGAAGAATAGCAAGAAGGACAAGGAGTAGAAGAAGAAATGGAACGAGAAGAAGAAGATGTAGAAGTGGAAGGAGAGGTAGAAGATGTAGAAGAAGTGGAAGAAGAAGAAGAGGAAGTAGAAGGGTAAGAAAAGGAAGAAGAAGAAGAAGAAGAGAAATAAGAAGCAGGGGAAGAAGTAGAAGAAGAAGAAGAAGAAGAAGAAGAAGAAGAAGAAGAAAAAAAGGATAAAAAAGAACAAGATGAAAAGGAGGAACACGAAGAAAAAGAAGAAGAAGGAGAAAAAGAAGATAAACAAGAAGAAGAAAAAGATGAAAAAGAAGAAGAGGAAGAAATAGAAAAAGAAGTAAAAGTTGTAGAAGAAGAACCAAAAGAAGAAGTAGTAATAGCAGTGGTAGTAGAAAAAGAAGAAGGAGATGAAGAAGCAGAATTATAATTATAATAATAATAATAATAATATGAAGTAAAAGAAGTGTAAGAAGTAAGAGATGAAAAGAAGAGGAATAATAATAATAAAAATAATAACAATATAACAATAATAATAAGTACATCTAGAAGAAGAAGAGGAAGAGGAAGAAGAACGGAAGAAGTTGAAGAAGAAGAAGAAGAAGAAGAAGAAGAAGACGATGATGATGATGGGTATAAAGAAGAAGGAGAAGAAGTAGAAGAAGGAGAAGTAGTAGTGCTAGTAGAAGAAGAAGATGATGATGATGATGATCATGATGAAGAAGAAGTAATTGAAGAAGTGGAAGAAGAAGAAGTAGAAGAAAGAGAAGAAGAAGAAGAAGAAGACGAAGACTATGAAGAAGGAGAAGGAGAAATGAAGAAGAAGAATTATAATAACAAGAAGAAGAACAAAAAGAAGAAGAAAAAGAATAAGTAGAAAAAGAAGCAGAGGAAGAAAAAAAAAAAGAAGAAGAGTAATAATAATAAGAAGAAGGAGAGGAAAAAGAAGAACAAGAAAAAGGAGAAAAAAGAAGGTGGAGAAGAATAGGAAGAAGAAGAAGTATTAAAAGAAGTGGAACAAGGAGAAGAAGAAGAGGAAGAAAAAAGAGTGGAAGGAGAACACGAAGGAGACGGAGAAAAAAATAAGAGAAAGAAGAAGAAGTAGAAGAAGAAGGAGAAGTAAAAGATGAAGAAGAAGTGGAAGAAGAAGAAGAGGAAGAAGAAGGAGAAGAAGAAGAAGAGAAAGAAGAATAAGAAGAAGAAGAGAAAGAGGAAGAAAAAGAAGAAGAAGAAGAAGCGAAAGAAGAAGATTAAGAAGAAGAATAACAAGAGTGAGAAGAAGAAGAAGACGAAGAATAATATGAAGAAGAAGAAAAAGTAGAAGAGGAAGAAGAGGAGGAAGAAAAAGATCATAAGGAAGTAAAAGAAGAGGAGGAAGAAGGAGAAGCAAAAAAAGAAGCAGTAGTAGAAGAAGATGATGAAGAAGAAGAAGAGGAGGATGAGCATGAAGTAGAAGAAGAAGAAGAAGAAGAAAAAGAAGAAGAATAAGAAGAGGAATAAGACGAAGAGGAAGAAGAAGTGGAAGGAGAAAATGAAAAAGTAGAGGAAGATAAAGAAGAAGAGGAACAAGAGAAAGATGAGAAAGAAGAGGAACAAGAGAAAGATGAGAAATAAGAGGAACAAGAGAAAGATGAGAAAGAAGAGGAAGAAAAAATTGAAGAAAATGAGGAAAAAAGAGAAGAAGAAGAAGAAGAAGAAGAAGAAGATGTGGAAGAAGAAGATGAAGAAGTTGAAGATGATGAAGAGGAGGAGGAAGAAGAGGAAGAAGAAGAAGGGGAAGAAGAATAAGAAGAGTGGAAAAATAAGAAGAATAAGAAGAAAAAAACAAAGAAGAAAAAGAAATTAAAGAAGAAGAATAATAAGATGAAGAAAAATAATAAAAGAAGAATAAGAGGAGGAGGAAGAAGTAGAAGAAGAAGAGGAGTAACTAGAAGAAGAAAAAGAAGAAGAAGAAGAAGAAGAAGTAGAAGTAGAAGAAGAAGGAGAAGAAGAAAAGAAGAACAAAAAAAAGAAGGGGAAGAAGAAGAAGTAGAAGAGGAAGAGGATGGAGATGGACAGAAGAGGAAGATGAAGAAGAGGAAAGAGGAGAAGTGGGAGAAGAAGAAGATGGAGAAGAGAAAGAGGAGGAAGAAGAAGAAGAAGAGGAAGTAGTAGAAGATGAAGAATATTAAGGGGAAAAAGAAGAAGAAAAAAGAAGAAGAAGAAGAAGAAAAAGAAGAAGTTGAAGTAGAAAAAGAGGAAGTTGAAGAAGAGGAAAAAGAAGTAGAAAAAGAAGGAGGAGAAGATGTAGTTGTAGTTATAGCAAAATAATAATAATAATAATAATAATAAGTAAAAGAAGAACAAGAAGAAGAGGAAGATGAAGAAGAAAACAAAAGAAGAGGGAGAGGAAGAAGAAAAGACAATGAAAAAGAAGAATAAGAATAAAAATGAGAATAAGAAGAAGAAGATGAAAAAGAAGAAGTACTTGTAGAATAAGAAGACGAAGATGATGAAGACGAAAAAAAAGAAGTAGTTGTAGTAGTAGAAGAAGAGGAAGAAGAAAAAGAAGATGAAGAAGTTGTAATAGAAAAAGAAGATGATGAAGTAGGAGAAGATGAAGAAGAAGAAGAAGAACAACAACAAGGAGAGGAAAAAGAAGTAATAGTATTAGTAGAAGAAGAAGAAGAAGTTAAAGAATAATAAGAAGAAGAGGAAGAGGAAGAAGAAGAAGAAGGAAAAGAACAAGAAGGCGAAGAAGAAGAAGAATAAAAAGAAGATGAAGAAGATGTAATAGAAGAAGCAGAAGATGAAGTACGAGAAGAACAAGAAGAAGAAGAAGAACGAAAAGAAGGATAAGAAGAACAAGTAGTAGTAGAAGAAGAAGTAGAAGAAGAAGATAAAGAAGAAGAAGAAGAAAAAGAAAGCTAAGAAGAAGAAGAGAAAAAAATGAATAACTAGAAGAAGAAGAGGAAAAAGAAGAACAAGAAGAAGAGTAAGAAGAAATGGAAGAAGAAGAAGAAAAAGATGAACAATTAGAAGAAGAAGAAGAGGAAGAAGAAAAGGAAGATCAAGAAGAAAGAGAAGAAGAAGGAGAAGAAGAAGAGGACGAAGCAGAAGAAGTAGAACAAGACGCGAATGAGAACCATAGGAAGAGGAAGAAAAATAGGTCGATAAAAAAGAAGAAGAAGAAGAAAGAGAAGAAGAATAAGAGAAAGCAGAAAAAAAAGAAGTAAAAAAAGAAGAAGTAGAAAAAGAAGAAGAATAAGTGGAAGAAGAAGAAAAAGGAGAAGTAGAAGTCGAAGAAGAAGTTGATGAAGAAGAAGAGGAAGGAGAGGAAGAAGAAGAAGCAGAAGAAGAGAAAGAAGAAGAAGAAGAGCAAGAAGAAGAAGTCGTAGAGGAGGAAGAATTACAAGAAGAGAATGTAGAGGAAGAAGAAGTAGAAGAAGAAGAAGAAGGAGAAGAAGAAGAAGAAGAAGTCGAAGAAGAAGAAAAAGATGATGAAGAAGATGAAGACGAAGAAGTAGAAGATGAGAAGGAAGTAGAAGAAGAAGAACAAGGAAAGATGAAATAGAGGAAAAAGAAGAAGTCGAAGAAGAAGAAGAATATTAAGAAGAAGAGGAGGAGGAGGAAGAAGAAGAAAAAGAAGAAGAAGAAAATGATGATGAAGAAGAAGAAGCGGAATAAGAAGAAGAAGAAGAAGAAGGGGAAGAAGAATAAGGTGAAGAAGGAGATGAAGAAGAACTAGAAGTAGATGAGGAAGAAAAGGAAGAAGAAGGTGAAGAAGATAAGGATGGTGAAGAAGAAGAAGAAGAGGAAGAAGATGATAAAGGGGAATAGGAAGAAGAGGAAGATGAAAAAGAAGAAAAGGAAGAAGAAGAAGAGGAGGAAAAATAAGGAGAAGAGGAACAAGTGGAAGAAGAAGAAGAAGAAAAATAAGAGGAAGAAGAAGAATATGCAGAAGAAGAAGAAGAAGAAGAAGATGATGATGATGAAGAAGAAGAAGTAGGAGTAGAAGAATAAGTAGAAGAAGAAAAGAATGGAGAAGAAGGAGAAGAGGAACATGAAGAAGAGGAGGGAGAAAAAGAAGTAGGAGAAGAGAAAGAGTAGTAGGAGGAAGAAGAATATGAAGAGGAAGAAGAAGTAAAAGAAGAAGAAGAAGAAGAAGAAGAAGAGGAAGAGGAAGAAGAAGAAGAAGAAGAAGAAGTTGAAGAAGAAGGAGATGAAGAAGAACATAAAGGAGAAGTAGAAGATGAAGAAGAAGAAAAAGAAGAAAGAGAAGAAGAAGCAGAAGCAGAAGAAGGGAAAGAAGAAGAAGAAGAAGATGAAGAAGAAGAAAAAGGAAAAGAACAAGAAGAAATAGAAAAAGAAGGAGAAGAAGAAGATGAAGAAGAAGAAGAAAGAGGATGAAGAAGAAGAGAGAAGAAGAAGGAGAAGAAGAAGAAGATGAAGAAGAAGAACATGATGATGATGAAGAAAAAAATAAAAGAAGAAGAAGAGGAAAAAGAAGTAGAAGAAGAAAAAGATGAGGTTAATGACGAAGAAGAAGAAAAAACAAGAAGAAGGAGAAGAAGAAGAATAAAAAGAAAAAGAGAAAAGAAATGGAAGAAGTAGAAGAAGAAGAAGAAAAAGATGAAGAAGAAGAGGAACAATAAGAAAAAGAAGAAGATTAATTAGAAGAAGAAAAAGGAGTGGAATGAGAAGAAAAAAGGAGAAGAAGTAAGGAAATAAGGAGAAGAAGGAGAAGAAGAAGAGGAATGAGAAGAAGTGGAAGAAAAAGTAGTAAAAGGAGAGGAAGAAGTAGAGGGAGAAGAAGAACAAGAGAAAGATGATGATGATGAAGAAGTAGAAGAGGTAGAATAAGTGGAAGAGGAGGAAGAAGAAGAAGGAGAAGAAGAAGAAGACAAAGAAGTTGTAGAAGAAGAAGAAGAGAAAGAAGAAGAAGAAGAAGAACAAGAA
>JAIUJO010000437.1:7500-15000 GCA_023846275.1 Vanilla planifolia
TAGAAGAAGAAGAAGAAATAGAAATGAAGAAGAAGTAGAAAAAGAAGAAGAAGATTATGATGATAAGGAAAAAGAAAAAGAAGAAGAGGAAGAAGAAGATGATGAAGAAGAAGAAGAAGAAAAGAAGTAATAGAAGAAGAAGAGGAGAAAGACGAAGAAGAGGAGGAGGAAGAAGAAGAGGATGATGAAGAAGAAGATTATGATGGGTGAAGAAGAATTAGAAGTAGAACAAGAAGCGAAAGATGAAGAGAAAGAACAAAAAAGAAGGAATAAGGAAGAAGGAAGAAGGAAGGAGGAAGGAAGAAGAAAGAAGAAATAGTAAAGTAGAAAGAAGAAAGAAGAAAGAAGAGGGAAGGATGATGAAGAAGAAGAAGGAGAAGGAAAAGGAGAAGGACGAGGAGGAGGAGGAGGAGAAGGAGAAGGAGATGTGGAAGGTGAAGGAGATGGAGAAGGAGAAAGAGAAGGAGGAGGATTTGGAGACAGAGAAGGAGAATGAGATAGAGATAGACAAGGAGAAGGAAAAGGAGAAGAAGAAAGAGAATAAGAAGAAGGAGAAGGAGAAAGAGAAGAAGAAAGAGTAGGAAGAAGAGGAGAAAGAAGATGGAGAAGAAGAAGTAGATGAAAAAGAAGAAGAAGAAGAATAGGAGGAAGAAGAAGAGGAAGTAGAAGAACAAGAAAAGAAGAAGAAGGAGAAGAAGAAAAAGAAGAGTAGGAAGAATAAGAGAAAGGAGAAGGAGAAGAAGAAGAAGTAGATGAAGAAGAAGTAGAAGAAGAAGGGAAAGAAGAACAAGAAAAGGAAGATGAAGAAGAAGAAGAAGGGGATGATGGAGAAGAAGAAGAAAAGAAAGAAGAAGTAAAAAGAAGAAGAGGAAGAGGAAGATAAGAAAGAAGAAGGAAGAAGAAGAAGAAAATAAGGAAGAAGAAGAAGAATAGGAAGAAGAAGAACAAGATGAAGAAGAGGAGGAGGAAGAAGAAGAAGAGAAGAAGAGGATGAAAAGATGGATTTGGGATTTGGTGTTAGGGTTTAGGGAATAGGATTAAAGAGGGGGTGATTGGGGATTAGGGAATAAAAATAATAGATTATGGAGGTATGGATATAGGATTAGAGAGGTATTAAGGATTAGTTATTAGGGTTTAGGGAGGGAGGGATTAGGTATTTGTCATTAGGGGTTATGGATGAGGGATTAGTGTTTAAAAATTAAGAATTATGGATTAATAAGTAGATATTAAGGAAAAAGTAATATGAATTAGGGATTAAAGATTAAGTATTAGAACTAAAGATTTGAGATGAAGGAATTAATTATTCATGGTTAGGGATTAGGGATGAAGGATTAAGTATTAAGGAATTAATGATTAATGATTAAGGATTTAAGTTTCGGGATTATAGATTAAGTAATAAGAATTAGAGATTTTAGATAAGTGAGTAAGGATTTGAGATTCAGGATTAGGTATTATAGATTAAGGATCATGATTAAGATTAAGAATTAAGTATTATAGATTATAGATTAAGGATTAATGATTAATAATTAGGTATTATGGATTAGGGTTTAGGGATTAAGGATTAAAGATTAGGGATTAAAGATTAGAGATTAGAGATTAAAGATTATAAATTATAGCTTATGGACTAAGGATTAGGAATTTGGTGTTAAGGATTAGGGTTTAGCGATTAGGGAATAGAGATTAGAATTTAAGGGTTAAGGATTAGGTATAATAGATGGATTAAGGATTAAGGATTAAGGATTAGGGATTGGGGAACATGGAGAAGGAAGAAGGAAGAAGAAAGAAGAAGGAAGAAAGATGAAGGAAGAAGAAAGAAGGAATAATTTAGAAGGAAGAAGATGAAGAGGAGTAAGAAGAAGAGGAAAAAGAAGAAGAAAAAGAAGACAAAGAATAAGACCAAAAATAAAGAAGAAAAAAGAAAGAAGAATGAAGAAAGAAGAAAAAAGAAAGAAGGAAAAAGGAAAGTGGAAGGAAGACGTAGGAAGAAAGAAGGATGAAGAAAGAAGAAACAAGAAAGAAGAATGAAGAAGAAGAAGAAGAAGAAGGTGGAGGAGGAGAAGGAGAAGGAAAAGGTGAAGGAGATGGAGAAAGATAAGGAGAATGAGGAGGAGGGAGTAAGACAAAGGAGGAGAAGGAGGAAAAGATGAATGAAAAGAAGAAGAAGAAGATGAAGAAGAAGAAGAAGAGGAAGAAGAAGAAGAATAAGAAGAAGAAGAACAAAAAAGGAAGAAGAAACAGAGAAAGATGAAGAAGAAAAGGAAGAAAAAGAAGAAGAAGAAGAAGTAGAAGAAGAAGAAGAACAAGAAGCAAAAGAAGAAGAAGAAGAAGAAGAAGAAGAAGAGGAAGTAGAAGAAGATGATAATGAAGAACATGAAGAAGGACAAGAAGAACAAGAAGAAGTGAAAGATGAGGAAGAAGAGGAACTACTTTAGGGATTATGGGTTAGGGATTAGTGATTAGAGATTAGAGATTAGAGATTAGAGATTATGGAATATGGATTAAGGATTAGGGATTAAGAATATGGGATTAATGATTAAATTTTAAGAATTAGAGATTAAGGATTAGAGATTATAGATTATGGATGGATTAAGGGTTAGGAATTAGGGATTAGGGAATAAAGCGTAGGGATTAGTGATTAGGGATTACAAATTTACAGATAAGAGAATAAGGATGGAGGAATTAAGGAGTAGGGATTAGGGAATATGGATTAAAGATTATGAAGAAGAAGAAGAAGAAGATGAAAGAAGAAACAAAAGAAGAACAAGGAGGAAGAGAGAAGAAGAAGAAGAAGAAGATGATGAAGAAGAAGAGGAAGAAGAAGAAGACGACGAAAATAAGAAAGAAGAAGAAGGAGAAGGAGAAGGAGAAGAAGAAGAAGAAGGAGAAAAAGAAGAAGAGGAGGGAGAAGAAGAAGTTGAAGAAAAAGAAGAGGAAGAAGAAGATGAATGAGAAGCAAAAGGGTAAGAAGAAGAAGAAGAAGAACAAGGTGAAGAAGTTCAAGAAGAAGAAGAGGAACTTGAAGAAGAAAAAGAAGAAGAACAAAATGAAGAGAGGAAGAGCAAGATGAAGAAGACGAAGAAGAAGTAGAAGAAGAAATAAAAGAAGAAGAAGAAGGGAAAGAAGTAGAAGAAGATAAAGAAGAAATAAAAGAGGAAGAAGAAGATGAAGAAAAAGGAGGAGGAGGGGAAGAAGAAGAAGAAAAAGAAGGAGAAGAAGAAGAAGAAGAGGAAGAGGAGGAAAAAGATGAAGAGGAAGAAGAAGAGAAGTAAAAGAGGAAGAAGGAGAAAAATAGAAGTAGAAGAAGAAGAAGAAGTGGAAAGGAAAGAAGAAGAAGAAGAAGAAGAGGAAGAGAAGAAAGAGGAGGAAGAAGAAAAAAAAGGAAGAAGAAGAAGAAGAAGTGGAAGTGGAAGAAGAAGAGGAAAAAGAGGTAGGTAAGGGATCAGGGGTTAAGGATTAGGAATTAAGAATTAGGTATTAGGGATTATGGAATGAAGGATTAGGGATTAAGCATCATGGAATATGGATTAAATATAAATAAGGGAGGTATTTGGAATTAACAATTAGTAATTTATGAGTAAATAATTAGAGATTAAAATATAGAGATTATGGATTAGGAGTTAGGGCTTCAGAATTAAAGAAGGAGAGAATTTTGATTAAGGATTAGGGAATATGGATGACGTACTAAGGAGGGAGGGATTAGGGATTAGAGATTAGGTATTAAGGATTACAGATTAGAGATTAGGGTGAGAGGGATTAGATATTAGGCATTATGAATTTGGGATTAAGAATTAAAGATTAAAGATTAAAGATTAGAAATTAAGGATAAGGGTTTAAGTATTAAGGATTATGGATTAGGGAGTAGGGATTAGGGATTAAGAAGAAGAGGAAGAAGAAGTGGAAGAAAGAAGAAAGAAGAAGTAGAAGAAGAGGAAGAAGAAAAGGATTAGGGGGTTAAGAATTAGGGATTAAAGATTAAGAATAGAGGGATATGGGATTTAAGTGTTAGGGATTAAGTATTAGGGATTATGGATTAAGGATTAAAAATTAGGGATTAAGAATTATTGATAAGGGATTAGGGATTAAGGTTTAGGGATTAAGGATTAGGAGTTGGGATAAAGAATTAAGTAGTAAGGATAAGGGATTAATGATTAGGGATTAAGGACTAGGGATAAGAATTAGGGATGAAGTGATCAATGATTAGGGATTAGGGATTAAGAATTAAGGATAAAGCAATTAAACTTTAAGGATTGGAGATTAGGTCTTAGGATTTGGGATTATAGATTAGGGAATAAGAATAAGGGATTAAAGATTAAAGATTAGTGATTATTTATTAAGGATTCAGGATCATGGATTAGAGAATAGGGATTAAAGGTTGGAGATTAAATTATTAGGATTAAGGTTACGGATTAGAGAAAAGGGATTAGGTCTTAAGGATTAGGGACTTAGAATTAAGGATATTGGATTAGAGATTATGGATTAGGGAATATGGAATATAGATTTGGGTTTAGAGATTAGGTATCAGGTATTACAGATTAAGGTTTAAGGATTAGGGATTAGGGTTTAGATATTAGAAATTAGGGATTTAAGATTATGGATTATAGATTAAGGACTAGGAATTAAGTATTAGAGATTAGGGTTTAGGGTTTAGAGATTAGGAATTAAAGATTAGAGATTATGGATTGTGGATGGATTAGGAATTAGGGATTAGTGATTAGGGTTTAAGGATTAGGTAATAGGGATTAGATATTAGTGATTAAGGAGGCATGAATTAGGGATTACAAAGTTATGGATAAGAGATAAGGGAAAGAGGGATTAAGGAGTAAGGATTAGGAAATAAGGGTTAAAGCTTATGAAGAAGAAGTAGAACAGGAGGAAGATGGACAAGAAGAAGAAGGCGATGATGAATAAGAAGAAGAAGAGAAAGAAGAAGAAGAGAAAGTTGAAGAAGAAAAGCAAGAAGAAGTAGAAGAAAAAAATAAGAAAGGGTAAGAAGAAGAAGAAGAAGAAGAAGAAGAATAAGAAGAAAAAGAAGAAGAAGAGGAGGGAGAAGAAGAAGAATTGGAAGAAGAAGAAGTGGAAGAAGAAGAAGAAGAAGAAGAAGAAGAAAGAGAAAGATAAGAGTGAGAAGAGTACGAAGAAGAAGATGAAGAAGAAGAGACAGAAGAAGAACAAGAAAAAGAAGAAGAAAAGGAAGAAGAAGAAGAAGAAAAAGAAGATGATGAACAAGAAGAATGAGAAGGAGAAGAGTAAGAGGTGGAAGAAGAGGATTAAGGTTATGAAGTTGAAGAAGAAGAAGAAGAAAAAGAGGAAGATGATGTGAAAGAAGAAGAAGAAGAACAATAAGAAGATGTAGAAGAAAAAGAAGAAGAAGAAGATGAAAAGACTAAGAAAAAGATGAAGAAGAGGAAGAAGAAGATGAGGAGGAAGAAGAAGAAATAAAAGAAGAAGAAGAAGAAAAGGGAGAAGTAGAAGGAGAAGGAGGAGGAAGAGGACGAGGAGAAGAAGAAGAAGAAGAAGAAGAAATAGAAGAGGAGAGAAGAAGAAGAAGAAGAAGAAGAAGAAGAAGAAGAAGAAGAAGAAGAAGAAGAAGAAGAAGAAGAAGAAGAAAAAGACAAAAAAGGGAGAAGAAAAGGAAGAAGAAGAACAAGAAATGAAGGAGAAAAAGAAGAAGAAAAAGAGGTAGAAGAGGAAGAAGAAGTGCGAGAAGAAGAACAAGAAAAGAAGAAGAAGGAGAAAAAGAAGAAGGGAAGAAGAAGAAGAAGTAGAAGAAGAAGATGAAGAAGCAGGAGAAGAAGTAGAAGAAGAGAAAGAAGAAGAAGAAGAGGAAGTAGAAAAAGAAGAGGAAGAAAATGAAGAAGAGGAGGAAGAAGAAGAAGAAGAGGAAGAAGTGAAAGTTTGGGATTAGTGATTTGAGATTAAGGATTCGACATTAGTTGTTAGGAATTGGAGATTAGAGAATAGTTATTAAGATTACAGATTAAGAAATTATAATTAGGATTAAGGACTAGGGATTAGGGATTAAGAAGGGAGGGATTA
This sequence comes from Vanilla planifolia, assembly GCA_023846275.1. NCBI lineage: Eukaryota > Viridiplantae > Streptophyta > Magnoliopsida > Asparagales > Orchidaceae > Vanilla > Vanilla planifolia. The sequence goes on from JAIUJO010000437.1 coordinate 13,537, forward strand.
GGAATTTTGGAATAAAGATTATGGATTAGAAAGGTTGGGATTTAGAATTAAAGATTAGGTATTAAGTATTATAGATTAGGGATGGAGGAATTCGATATTAGGTATTAGGGATTAGAGATAAGAGATTAGAGATTAGGGATTAGCAATTATGGATTACGATTTAGGGATTAAAGTTTACCAATTTATGAGTGTGGATTGGGGAATAATTGAAAAGGATTAGAGATTAAGGATTAATGAATTAGGAACTAGGGATGAAGGGCTTATTGATTAAGGATTTAGGATTAAGGATTAAGGATTAACGATTAAGGGATTGATTATTAAAGGTTAATTATTTAGGATTAAGGATTATGGATTAGAAAAAAGAATTAGGGATTAAGGATATGGATTAAGGTTTAGGGATTAAGTATTAGGGATTAGTAATTTGGGATTTCAAAATTAGGAATAGGTATTAGAGACTAGGTATTAGGGATTAGGGATAAGAGATTAGAGATTAGGGATTATGGATTAGCGATTAGAGATCATGATTTAGGGATTAAGGATTACAAATTTAGGAGTATGGATCAGGGAATAAGTGAAAAGGATTAGGGATTAAGGATTATGAGTTCAGAATTAGAGATGAACGGATTAATGATTAGAGATTTGGGATTAAGGTTTAAGGATTAAAGGATTAATTATTAAAAGTTAAGGGTTTAGGATTAAGGATTATGGATAGGAAAAAAGAATTAGGGATTAAGGTTAAGGATTAAGGTTTAGGGATTAAGTATTAGGGATTAGAGATTTGGGATTTCAAAATTAGGAATAGGTATTAGAGACTGGGTATTAGGGATTAGAGATAAGAGATTAGAGAATAGGGATTATGGATTAGCAATTAGGGATTACGATTTAGAGATTAAGGATTACAAATTCAGGTGTATGGATTAGGGAATAAGTGAAAAGTATTAGGGATTAAGGATTATGAATTAGGAATTAGAGATGAAGGGACTAATGATTAGGGATTTGTGATTAAGGATTAAGGATTAACAGATTAATTATTAAGGGTTAAGGATTTAGGATTAAGGATTACGGATTAAGAAAAAGGAATTAGTGATTAAGGTTAAGGATTAAGGTTTTGGGATTAAGTATTACGGATTAGTGATTTGGGATTTCAAAATTAGGAATAGATATTAGAGATTAGGGATTAAGGATTAGAGATTATGTGATTATGATTGGGATAAGCCATTAAGGATTATGGAGAAGTAGAAGTTAAAGTAGAAGAAGAAGGAGAAGGTGAAGGAGAAAGACAAGGAGAACGAGAAAGAGAAGAAGGAAGAGTAGGAGAAGATGAAGAAGAATGAAGAAGAAGAACAAGATGAAGTAGAAGAAGAAGAAATAAAAGAAGAAGAAATAAAAAAAGAGGAAGGAGAAGAAGAAGAAGAAAAGAAGATGAGGAAGAGGAAGAAGAAGAACAAGAAAAGAAGAAGTAGA
>JAIUJO010000437.1:22500-30000 GCA_023846275.1 Vanilla planifolia
AGAAGAAGAAGAAGAAGAAGAAGAGGTAGAAGAAGATGAAGACTAAGAAGAAGAAGAAGAAGAAGCAGAAGAAGGAGAAGAAGAAGAAGAAGATAAGAAGAAGAAGAAGCAGAAGAAAGAGGAGGAGAAGAAGAAGAATAAGAATAAGAAGAAGAAGAAAAAGGGGAAGAAGAAGATGAGGAGGAAGAAGAAGAAAAAGAAAAATAATTGGAAGAAGAGAAAGAAGAGGAAGAAGAAAGAGAAGAGAAAGAGAAGGTGGAAGAAGAAAAAGATGTAGAAGAGGAAGAAGAAAAAGATGTAGAAGAGGAAGATAAAGAAGTAGAAGAAGAGGAAGAAAAAGAGGAAGAAGAAGAGGAGGAAGAAGAAGAAGAAGAAGAAAATGTAGAGGATGAAGAAGAAGAAGAAGAAGAAGAAGAAAAATAAAAATAATTAGAAGATGAAGAAGAGGAGGAAGAAGAAGAAGAAGAAGAAGTAAAACAAGAAGAGGAAGATGAAGAAGAGTAAGGAGAAGAAGAAGAAGAGGGAGAAGAAGTAGGAGAAGAGAAAGAGGAAGAGGAAGAAGAAGAAGAAGATGTTGAAGAAGAAGAAGAAGAAGAGGAAGAAGAAGAAGAGGAGGAAGAAGTAGAAGAAGAAGAAAAAGAAGAAGAAAAAGATGAGGAAGAAAAAGAAGAGGGAAAAAGGAACAAGTTGTAGAAAAAGAGGAGGAGGAAGAAGAAGAATAAGAAAAAGAAGAAGAAGAGGAAGAAAGGGAATGAGAAGAAGAAGATGAAAAGGAACAAGAAAAAGATGAAGAAGAAAGGAAGAAGAAGAAGCGAAAGAACAAAAGGAAGATGAGGAAGAACAGGAAGAAAAAGTTGAAGAAGATGGGGAAGAAGGAGGAGAAGAAGTGGAAGAAGGAGAAGAAGAAGTGGAAGAAGTAGAGGAAGAAGAAGAGGTTGAAAAAGTGGAAGAAAAGTAAGAAGAAAAGGACAAAGAAAAAGAAGAAAAGGAAGAAGCAGAAGAGGAAGACGAATAAGAGGAAGAAGAAGAAAATAAAGAAGAAGAAGAAGAAGAGGGAAAAAAGAAGAAGAAAAAAGAGGAAGAAGAAGAAGAAGAAGTAGATAATTTATAAGAAGATGAAAAGAAGAAGAAGAGGAAGGATTAGAAGAAGTAGGGGAAGTAGAGGAGGAAGTAGAAGAAGAAGGGGTAGGAGAAGCAGAAGAATAGGATGATTAAGAAGAGGAAGGAGAAGGAGAAGAAGAGGGAGAAGGGAAAAACGAGGATGAAGAAGAAGAAGAACTGCTAGAAGAAGAAGGAAATGAAGAGGAGGAGGAGGAGGAAGAAGAAGAAGAGGAAGAAGAAGAGGAGGAAGAAGAAGTAGTAGAAGAAGAAAAAGAAAATGAAGAAGAAGATAAAGAAGAAGAAGAAGTAGTAGAAGAAGAAGAAGAAGATGAGGAAGAAGAAGAGGAAGAAGGGGAACAAGAAGAAGAGGCAGGAGAAGAAGAAGAAGAAGAAGTAGAAGTAGTAGAAGAAGGAGAAGAAAAAAAAGTACATGAATAAGAGGAACAAGAAGAAGAAAAATAGTAGAAGAAGATGAATTAAAAGAGGAAGAAGAGGAAGGAGAAGAAGAAGAAGATGAGGAAGAAGAAGAAGAAGAAGTGGAAGAAGAATAAGAAAAAGAAGGGAATGAAGAGGAAGAGGAAGAAACGGAAGAAAAGGAGAAAGAAAAAGAAGAAGAACTTGAAGAAGAGGAGGAAGGAGAAGGAAAAAGTGGGATAAGAAGAATCTAAGAATAATAATAATAATAATAATAATAATAATAAGTAGTAGTAGTTGTAGTAGAAGAAGAAGAAGAGGAAGATGAAGAAGATGAAGAAGGAGAAGAATAAAAAGGTTGAGAAGAAGAAGAGGACAAAGAAGAGATAGAATAAAGAAGGAAGAAAAACAAAGAAAGAAGAAAGAAAAAGCAAGAAGGTAGAAGGATGGAGGTAGAAGGATGGAGGAAGTAAGAACCAAGAAGGTAGATAGGAGAAGAAAGAAGAAGAAAGAAGAAGAAAGAAGAATAATGAAAGTAGAAAGAAGAAAGAAGAAAGAAGAAAGAAGAAAGAAGAAGGAGAAGAAGAAGGAGAAGAAGAAGGAGGAGGACATGCAGAAGGAGTGGGAGAAGGAGAAGGAGAAGGTGAACTAGAAAGAGAAGGAGGTGGAGAAGGAAAAAAGGAAGGAGAAGGAGATGAAAAATAAGAAGGAGAGGGAGAAAGACAAGAAGAAGGAGAAGGAGAAGGAGTAGGAGAAGAAGGAAAAGAAGAAGAAGTTGAAGAAGAAGAAGTTGAAGAAGAAGAAGATGAAGAAGAAGAAAAAGCAGAAGAAGAAGACAAAGAAGATGAAGAGGATGAAGAAGAACAAGAAAAGAAAAAAATGGAGAAAAAGAAGAAGAAGAAGAAAGGTAAGAAGAAGAAGAGGAAGAAGAAGAAGTAGAAAAAGGAGAAGAAGAGAAGAAGAGGTAGAAAAAGAGGAAGATGGAGAAGAGGAAAAAGAAGAAGAAGATGACGAAGAAGAAAAAAAGGAGAAGAAGAAGAAAAACATAGGAAGAAGAAGATGCAGAAGAAGGAGAAGAAGAAGAAGAAGAAGAAGAAGAAGAAGAAGAAAAAGAGGAGGAAGAAGAAAAAGAAGAACAAGAGGAGGAAGAAGAAGAAGAAGTGGAAAAATAATAGGAAGAAAAGGATGAAGAGAAAGAAGAAGGAGAAGAGAAACAAGAGGTGGAAGAAGAAGAAGAAGATTTAGAGGAAGAAGAAGAAGAGGATGAAGAAAAAGTAGAAAAATAGGAAGAAAAAGAGGAAGAAGAAGAAGAAGAAGAAGAAGAAAATGAAGGGGAAGAAGAAGAAGAAGAAGAAGAAGAAGAACAAGAAGAAAAATAATTAGAAGATTAAGAAGATGAAGAGGTGGAAGAAGAAGAAGATGAAAAAGAGGAAGATATAGAAGAAGAAGAGGAAGATGAAGAAAAGGAAGGAGAAGAAAAAGAAGAAGGAGAAGAAGCAGGGGAACAGAAAGAGGAGGAGGAAGAAAAAGAAGAAGATCTTGAAGGAGAAGAAGAAGAAGTGGAAGAAGAAGAAGAGGAGGAAGAAGTAGAAGAAGAAGAAAAAGAAGAAGAAGAAGAAGAAAAAAAAGAAGAAGAGGAAGAAAGAGAAGAGGAAAAAAAGTAGTACAAGAAGGAGAAGAAAAAGGGGAGGAGGAGGAGGAGGAAGAAGAAGAAGAAGAATAAAAAGAAGATGATGAAAAGGATGAAGAAGAAGAGGATGAAGAAGTGGAAGAATACTAGGAAGATGAGGAAGAAGAGGAAGATGAAGTTGAAGAAGTTATGGAAGGAGAAGAAGTTGTGGAAGAAGAAGAAGAAGATGAAGAAGAAGAAGTGGAAGAAGAAGAGGAAGAAGATGAAGAAGAGGAAGAAGAAGAGGCAGAAAAAGTAGAAGAAAAGGTAGAAGAAGAAAAGGAGGCAGAACTAGAAGAATAAGAAGAAGAAGAGGAAGTTGAATAAGAGGAAGAAGAAGAAAATGAAGAAGAAGAAGAAGAAGAAGAGTAAAAAAAGAAGAAAAAAAGTGGTAGAAGAAGAAGAAGTAGATAATTTAGAAGAAAACAAAAAAAAGAAGAAGAAGGATAAGAAGAAGAAGGAGAAGGGAAAGTCGAAGAGGAACTAGAAGAAGAATATAGGGAGAAGAAAAAGAATAGGATGAAAGAAGTGGAAGGAGAAGAAGAAGAAGAGGGAGAAGAAAAAGAGGAGGATGAGGAAGAAGAAGAACTAGTAAAAGTTGAAGGGAAAGAATAGGATGAGGACGAAGAAGAAGAAAAAGAAGAAGAAGAAGAAGAGACAGAAAAGAAGTAGAAGAAGTAGAAAAAGAAGAAGAAGACGAAGAAGAAGAGAAAGAAGAAGCAGAAGAAGTAGAAGAAGAAGAAGAAGATGATGAGGAAGAAGAAGAGGAAGTAGAAGGGGAACAAGAAGAAGAGATAGGAGAAGAAGAAGAAGAAGAAGGAGAAGAAGAAAAAGTACCTGATGAGGAGGAGCAAGAAGAAGAAAAATAGCAGAAGAAGAAGAAGAATTAGAAGAGGAAGAAAAGGAAGGAGAAGAAGAAGATGAGGAAGGATAGGAAGAAGAAGAGGAAGAAGAATATGAAAAAGAAGGGAATGAAGTGGAAGAGGAAGAAACAGATGAAGAGGAGGAAGAAAATAAGGAAGAACATGAAGAAGAGGAGGAAGAAGAAGAAGAAAAAGAGGGATAGGAAGAATCTAAGAATAATAAAAATAACAATAATAGTAATAATAATAACAATAAGTAGTAGTAGTAGAAGAAAAAGAAGAAGACGAAGATGAAGAAGTTGAAGGAGAAGGAGAAGAATAAAAAAGAGAAGAAGAATAAGAGGAAGAAGAAGAGGAAGAATAAAGAAGAAAGAAGAACAAAGAAAGAAGAAAGAAAAGATAGAAAGTAGAAGGAAGAAGGTAGAAGGAAGGAGGATGTAAGAACGAAGAAGTTAGAAAGAAGAAGAAAGAAGAATAAGAAAACTAGAAAGAAGAAAGACAAAAGAAGAAGGAGAAGAAGGAGGAGTAAGAGAAGGAGGAGGACATGTAGGAGTGGGAGAAGAAGAAGGAGAAGGAGAACTAGAAAGAGAAGGAGGTGGAGGAGGAAAAAAAGGAGGAGGAGATGGAAAAGGATAAGGAAAGGGAGAAAAATAAGAAGAAGTAGAAGGAGGAGTAGGAGAAGGAGAAAAAGAAGAACAAGAAGAAATAGAAGAAGAAGAAGTAGAAGACATGGAAGATGAAGAGGATGAAGAAGAGCAAGAAAAGAGGAAAATGGAGAAGAAGAAGAAGAAGAAGAAGAAGAAGAAAGGTAAGAAGATGAAGAGGAAGAAGTAGTAGCAGAAGAAGAAGAAGAAAAAGAAGAAGATGAAGAAGAAGAGGAAGAAGAAGAAGTAAAAGAAGAAAAAAAAGAAGAAGAAGAGGATGAAGAAGTGGAAGAAGAAGAAGAAGAAGAGGAAGAAGAAAAATAACAAGATGAAGAATAGAAAGAGAGGAAGAAGAAGACGAAGAAGAAGGAGAAGATGAGGAAGAAGAGGAAAAGGAAGAAGAGGAAAAAGTAGGAAAAGAAGAAGAGGAAGATGTAGAGGAAGAAGTAGAAGTAGAGGAGGAAAAAATGGATTAAGGATTAGCGATTAGTGATTTGGGGTTAGGAATTAAGGAATAAGGTTATGGATTTTTTATTAGAGATTAGGGATTAGGTTTTAAGGATTAAGGATCAGGGATTAAATATAGGTAATAAGTAATAAGTAATAGAGATTAAGGATAAGGTTTAGAAATTAGGGATTGTGTGTGAAGGGATTAGGGATTAAAGATTAAGGGATTAATTACTAATGATTGCAAAATAGGGATTTAGGATTTGGGATTATAGATTAAAAAATAGGGAGTAGTGACTAAGGATTAGAGATTAATGATTAGTGATTTAGAATTCAGGATTAGGGATTAGAGTTTATGGAGTAAGGATTAGAGATTAAGGATTAGCGATTAAAGATTTGAGATTAGGGATTCAAGATTATGGATTATTTATTAGGGTTTAAGGATTAGGCATTTGTGATTAAGTTTTAAGTATTAGAGATTAGAGATTAGGGATTGGAGATAAGAGATTAAAGATTAGGGATTAAGGATTAGGGATTATAGATTAAGGACATATTTGGAATTAGGGATTATGGATGAGGGATTAGGCATTAGAGATTTGGAAGGGATGGATTTGGGATTACATATTTAGGGATGAGCGAATAGAGAGAGAGGTATTATGAAGTAAGGATTAGGAAATACAGATTAAAGATTATGAAGAAGAAGGAGAATAAGAAGGATATGATGAAGAAGAAGGATAAGAACGAGGAGAAGAAGATTAAGAAGAAAAGGAAGAAAAAGAATAAAACTTTAAGGGATGAAGGAAAAAGAGGAGAAGAACAAGATGATGATGATGATGATGAAGAGGAGGAAGAAGAAGAAAACAAGAAAGAAGAAGAAGAAGAAGAAGAAGAAGCGAATGAAAAATAAGAAGGAGAAGAAGTAGAAGAAGAAGCAGAAGAAGAAGGAGAAGGAGAAGAGTTAGAAGAAGAAAAAGAAGAAGAAGGTGAAAAAGTATAAGAAGAAGATGTTGATGAAGAATAAGAAGAAGAGGAACATGAAGACAAAAATGAAAAAGAAGAAGAAGAAAAAGTGGAAGATGTAGAAGAAAAAGAAGAAGAAAAAGAAGAAGAGACGTTGAAAAAGATGATGAAGAAGCAAAAGAAGAAGAACAGGAAGAAGAAGAAGAGGAAGAAGAAGAAGAAGAAGAACAAGATGAAGGATGAGGAGGAGGAGGAGAAGAAGAAGAAGAAGAAGAAGAAGAAGAAGAAGTAAAGGAAGAAGAAGAGGAAGGAGAAGTGGAAGAAGAAGAGGAGGAAGAAAAAGAACAAGAAGAAAAAGAAGAAGAGTAAAAAGAAGAAGAGTAAGAAGAAGAAGAAGAAGAAGAAGAGTATAAGGATGAAATGATTAATAATTAGGTATTAGAGATTAGGGATTAGGAATTAAGGGATTAATTATTAAAGATTAGGGATTTAAGATTAGGAATTAGGGCGTAAGGATTAGGAACTAGGGATTAAAGATTAGAGGTTACAGATACAGAATTTAGGATTAGAGATTTGAGACTATAAATTTCGAATTAAGGAATTAAGATTAACATTAGAGATTGGAGACTAAAGATTAAGGATTAGGGATTAGGGATTATTGATTTTAGATTAGGGATTATGGATTAAGTGTTAGACATTAGAGTTTTGGAACAAGAGATTGGGGATTAAAGATTAAGGATTAGGGAAAGAAAAAGGAAGAAGAAAGAAGGAGAAGAAGAAGAAGAAGAAGAAGGGGAAGGAGATGGAAGAGGACATGGAGAAGGAGTGGGAGAAGGAGAAGGAGAAGAAGAAGAAGAAAGACAAGGACAAGGAGATGAAGAAGGAAGAAAAAGGAGAAAGTGAAGGAGAAGGAGAAGTAGAAGGAGAAGGAGAAGCAGAAAGAGAAGGAGAATATGAAGAAGAAGAAGAAGAAGAAATTGAAGGAGAAGAACAAGAATAAGAAGAAGAAGAACAAGAAGAAGAAGACGATGAAGATGAACAAGAAGAAGGGGAAGAAGAAGAGGGTTAAGAAGAACAAGAAAAGAAGAAAAAGGGGAAAAAGAAGACGAAGAAGCGGAAGAAGAATACGAGGAAGAAGAAGTAGTAGTAATAGAAGAAGAAGAAAGAGGAGGAAGAAGAAGAAGATGAAGATGAAGAAGAAGAAGTAGGAGAAGAAGTAAAAAAAGGAAAAAAAGAAGTTGAAGAGGAAGAAGAAGAAGAAGAAGATGAAGAACAAGTAGATTATGAAGAAGAAGAAGAACGAGAAGAAGAAGAGGTGGATGTGGAAGAAGAGTAAGAAGAACAAGTAGGAGATGAGGAAGAAGAAGAAGAATAGGAAGTAGAGCAAATAAGAAAAAGAAAG